>JMFS01038257.1:0-34674 GCA_000699545.1 Podiceps cristatus | reverse complement strand
GGGTGCCTGGATGGATGAGTGGAGGAAATGGGGTGCGCGGGCACATTTTGGTGGGCTGCTGTGCTTTGTAAGTGCAGCCTCGCTTCATCAGCTTCCCATCTTGAAAATGGAGGGAATATAAATTCCTCTCTAATTTAAAGATAAATTAACTTCTGCTTCTGAAGCATTCAAGTGGCATATTGAGGAGCACCACAGGACAGTCCATGAAGACATAAATTATTTTATACCGAGGGAAGTGTATAGTTACGCAGAGCCTGGAACTAGATGGTAGGTGAAAGGAATAAAACAGTGTATTACACAGCTGTGCATTGGCACCATCTATTGCACTGAATGAGGCACAGGGTTTCACCAGAAAAAATAGCATGTGGCCTTATAATTAAAAGCTGTATTGTAAGTGGAAGGGAGGCAGAAAATCTGAAACCTGCCATTTCCTAACCTTTGAACAGTTGACTTTGCACCCACAATGTTCTTTTACTGTTGTTTGTTTTTTGCATGTAGCACAATACAAAGCAGAAAGGACTTTTATTACTAAACAGAAGTGACAACAGGATGGATATCTGTGGCACCGGGCTGCACAGGAATGTAGTGGAGTCAGCAGTCCAGTCCATGATTGTTTAATCCAGGGTTTAGGTAGTCTCCAGGCAGTAATACAACACCATGTGGTTGCTGTTCATCAGCCTGCAGGTTAGAGAGGAGCAGGGAAGGGTGGCGACTTTGTATTTCCCCCCACAATTATTTTGTGTCCCACATAGTCACTTGTACCACTGCAAATCAGGTTAATGCATGAAAAGGTGCAACATTTTGCTTGTACCTTACACGTTGTCCAAAAAGCAAGCAGTGAATACACCTGCTTCAGCATATACTCCTTGCCCCCGCCGTGTGTTTCGTGCTGCCTTGTAGAACTCTTTTGTGTTAAACAAAGGTGAAACGTTAACATGAGGATAGCAGAGAAGCAAGTTGACTTTTGGTGCTTAGAAGTAATAATAGATGCTTTCCTCTCTATGAACTTTGTGTCACTCAAGCTTAACCTTTACATGCTTGTGTAGGATAAGAGATAGATTAGGTTTGCAGGAGGACTGAAGGTTAAAAAAAAAAAAGAAAAAGACCTTAAATCCCGAAGGTATGGAGGGGAAGCCAGAGGTCTGATTGCATTGTGTCAGATGGCAGCTGTTCTCCTCCTCTTTGAAGCAGCTCTGATACACACAGGACAGTGTAATGCCATGGTGTTACAGCCTCCTCTATTCTGTGAACCCTTAGACAATGTTTTCCAAGGAACAGGAGATCCTCAGACAGCAAATTGAAGCCTACAGCAATATGCCCAGTTTCTTAGGCTATTGTTTCACGATCACTTTCAGACAATGTAAGACGAGTGCTACAGCCGGATGAAGTCGTGCCATGCTCAACCACTCGGGCCTGCCCCTGCATCACCTTCTTTCTTGTGCCCCATGCAAAAGAAGAAATGGCATGGGGATGGGAATGAGAAAACCAAGTAGGCAGATCTGCTGCCCTAGTAATTACAAGACAAGTTTATGCTGACTTAAGCCCTAGAGCCACATCTGCCTTGTGGACTATCATTAAGTTATACAGACAGCCAGGTTTCTGCAGTCACGGGATGCAAATTGCTCTAATGGATGGGCCAGTAAAGGTAATGGGGAGAATTTATAAATAATTTTTTACCGTAATTAAGTATCCCCAGGGTGGTAGGTATATGCAAGTAAGAAGAACTGAAGGACTAGAGCCGCACAGGCACGAACAGTGCAGATGCCTTTCTGTATCCCCCACTACACCTCTCCTCCAGGATCGGGGGCACCAACCACCACAAAACCCTTCCTTCACTCTTCTCAGTGTTACCAGAAGCCTGGTTCTGCGGCCCAAGCAAGACCCTTCCCTCAGGGGTGCACATTTCTTTACATTTGGAGGCATGAGGGACCCTAATGTGGTGAGGTGTGGGGACTCAGGGGTAGACGCTGAAGTCTCTTTGCCCCTCGAAAGCAGTGTAAGTGAAGGCCCTGACCTGAGTGAGAATGTCATGCTATACAGCATAAGCTAGTCTAAAACAGGGCTGCTGTGATTCCTCCATCCCTACTTGACCCCAACTTTATGTTTCCACTCGTCCCTTTATTTTTTTTGTTTCTGCTTGTAAGGTCATGATATGAGATCTGAACCCTGAACCAACTAAATGCTCCTGAAGCCTTTGTTGGTTTTGTTTCTTGGTTTTTTGTTTTTTGTTTTTGTTTTTGTTTTTTTAAGTTTTATACAGTTAGTTTCAGCTCCCCAAACAAGGTCTTCATGTAGCTGTGTGGCTAGCAATCCTGGCGCAAAGGAGGGGGCAAGAGCACAGCTGGGAGCAGAGCCACCGGATGCAATGCTGGCTGGGGCACAGCTGACTTCACCTCACCTACTAAGGAATCTCAGCTTCATTAAATATTCTGAGTGCTTCATGTTGCTTCTGGCCCTGCAGAAGTGAGCTATATACAGCCCTTGATTACAGACTATGTCTATACAATTGTCTAGCCCAAAGACATGCCTAGAAATCTCTATCACTCGCATTGATCCAGAATGAAAAGCCCGCTGGACCTTGCTTCCACCTTCCAAAGCAGTCCTTTGCAGTGTTTTTTGTTGCTAGCACGTGTTAAAGCTAACAACAACTTTGGGCCTTTTGTATTCATCATGTGGGGTGGTAACAGGCTGTGGTATAAATGTATAACCTGTTTGTACTACAGGGATTGTGCAAATTAAAACAAATTCCAGGGAGGTGTGGAGAGTAACAGAAAGAGGAGGTGATGAAGAGCTAGTGGAGGAAGCAATAAAAAAAAAATAATCCAAGCCATCTTTATAGATCAGCCAGTATATTTACAGCTACCGTTGAGAGATGAGTTATTGAATGATACCTATTTTCATCCTGGCCAGAGATTTCAGAAATGCATGCAAGTACAATTATCTTCATCCAAGCGGTGAACATTTGGACAGTTATCAAATCTAAACGTTGTTTATGAATCGATTTTTGCCTCCTTAAGTTCAGCTTGGCTATCCTTGCAGCATACCAAGCGCTGTAACCAGCCTGACGGATTACACAGGGGTTAGGTTTTGCATCTGGAATCCTGCATGCAGCCCTCATCCTGGAGAGATGCTTTCAGATATCTGCATTTGGGGTGGGAAGAAAAAGGCAGCCATGGGAAGATGTATCCTTCTTCTCCCCAAATGTAATTCTAAAGGCAATGTTCTTTAAGGACAGTCTTTTTTGTTACTGTGCAGATAACTCTAGTTATGCTTCTGTGTTTTCATTGTTTATTAGTAGCATAAGCTCTGAGGGAAACAGGGGCTTGACATTTTCAGCTAGTCCAGATCCTGTGGTCAGCTCTCAGCTTTAACTTGTGCAAACTCCTAATGTGAAAACTGCAGGGATTTGTCTGCATACAGGCTTTTAGAATTTTATTAGCTGTAAAATTGTCTATAATGTGGAATTCACTCTGGTCTCTGAAGAACCTGTACTGGCTGCTGTCAGGGGCAGAACGTGGAGCTGGATGGATTAGTGGAGTAATCTGGTAATGCAAATTCTTCATATTTAATCAAGGGAGCATCTACTCTGCAGTCCCAAATGCTTCTTGGCAAAACAGACTGGCAGTGCTGAGCTCTGGCAAGATGGCAGTACTGTTATTTCTCCCAGAGGGCCAGAACTAAACTACCTCCCCTTCCCTCTGGGAAAAGCTATAAATAGAGGTCTTCTGGGAGCCTGACCCCAGGTTTGCAGAGGCAGCTGCTGGCTGGGATTGCATTTGACTCCCTGTCCCTTCTTCATCTTTGCTTTTTCCTTCCTTGCTGGTATTTGTGTGATTTTAAGGTGAGCTGGTCCAGGGAATTAAACCAGCTGAAAACTAATCATAGGAACAGAAGAGTCTGATGTCGGCACGTTGATTCCTCCGTGTTTCAGGCTACCCCCAGAGAAGCCAACTCTACCTTCCACATGACTTTCTGAAGTGCTGGGTAACGAAGTAAACAACGCATAAGACGGCTTAGGGATTTAAGTTAAATCCATGTCTACGTAGCAAACTGCCAGAGAAAGACACATATTATTCACAAATACAGGGTCAAACCGGAAAACGTCAATCACGTGCTATTTACTAACTGCAGTAACAGTTACTATTTCTGTACCTGCAAACTGCAAAAAGAATGAAGCCCTGTAGGTTAAATTAATGGAAACCGAGACAGAGAGCAAACTAACTTGCTCGGGACTGCAGAGTGCCCAAGATGTAGCTAACTCACAAGTCAGTCTGAACTCGTGAGCCCTCACCGAATGCCTGCTTTCTTGAGAAAGAGCTGAATTTCTGTGCAGGAGGGAGTGCGTCTTCAGGGAAGGGCACAACCTAAATGAAAGCAGGAATACCAGCTAGGGAAAGCAGCAGTGCAACAGATTTAGTCAGCTATGAAGATTTATCTGTTCTATATTTTTTTCCCCTGAATGTTTGGCCTTTTAAAAGCTACTGCCTAATAAAACGACAGGAGGAGGGGGATATTTTTTAACTGACCAATATTACATGTGTGGGAAGGAACCTTTACTAAAGATGCCCCTGGTGCCATGTATTTTGCTGGAGGGACCAAGTGACATCTGCTTTATCAAGATGCAGGAAATGCCATTTCCCGTCTAGTCAGGGGCATCAAGCCAAATACTGGTCTCAGTTGTCAGCCAGTCAATTATTTGATTACTGATGTACAGCCAGCTTGCGTTTGTGGATCGTCCTCCAGCTAGACTGCAATGATTACATATACATTTGACAGTCAGTCTCAGGCTTATTTTCAGCTTAAAACCATTACTTATCAACACAGAGGGCTGGCCTCATTGAAGTGAATTGTTCCCGACTCCCCTGTTGTTCAAAAATCTTACGTGTAGTGATGAGTTTGCTCAAGTCCTCATTCTATTTTTTTTTTCTTCAGTGAAAAGAACCATTTTCTTCTCAGTAAGATGAAAGAAGTAGTATTTTCCCCCTTATATCCTGAAATAAGTTAAGCAAGGTTTTCTGGCAGTGGTGCTCTTTTCACCCCTCAGTTTTGGGAAATGCTATTCACCCTGAGAAAACAACTCTCTGTCTGTTGGCTTGACGATCCAGCCGCTTGTCATGTTAGACCATGTGGAGACCGCATCTGAGTCCAGCTGTATTGCCAGGATCAGTGCCCTAGGGACTCAGCACAAAACCACTTTGATCCCTCCCAGTGACAGGGGTTTTGCTAACAAGCCTCCAGACATTTCAGTTGGTATGTCATCACCCTTGCTAAACTAGAACAGAAGGATGAAACAAAAGTATCTCCAAAGACCTTTAATAACATCAGTCGAAGGGGAACAAGTAAAACATCCCAGGTGAGACACTTCTGTAAAAAGCGTTAGCATGGGCCACATGACTGTACAGAGGACAGGGAAGCTTTACCAATCCCCCTCCCCCCCTTTTTTTTTTTTTTTTTTTTTTCTTGTCTTTCTCTTCAGAGATGAAAGAAAGGATAGGAGCTATGGACTGTGAATTGCAATGAACAAAGCACTTAACATCCTTTAAATAGCTGGATAGGGTCAAAATAAGTTAAAAAGCCTAAAATGCACAGAAGAGAGAATGAAACTGAAAAGTCCTAACACGTTTTATACCGAGCTGCTCCCCTGCAAATTGTACCTCTCAGTGATGGCCTGATTAGTTCAGATTTTCCATGCACTTAACAGGGACTAAGTTACCCAGGTCCTGTACACAGTGATAGGATTAATGCTTTTAATTCCCACTGTTATAGAGAGGAGCATATACCCTATTGCTTTTACCTTTTAAAATCCAGACTGCGTATGCAGTGGGCATGTGAATCGCGTAGCCAGGATTTGGGATGTGTGCCTTTAAAAAACATCACCTGGTGCTCTCGTGCTAGGCAAATAAGAAAGAAGTTGACTAGTACCTTGCATTGATGAAGCACTCTGGTTAGTGACTAACTTGCAGGTAGCATTGCATTTTGTGCTAGGCACCTGAAATCCAGGGTTTTTACAATCCAAGTGCATTACTTGAGCAGAAATCAGATTAGCTGGATTGTCAACAAGGCGGTATGTGATTAGCATTAGCAGAGCAACTTTCAATAGATCATGTAAATGAAGCAGGGAGGGCAGCAGGGCCAAAATCATTGTCTTAATGAATAGAAAACATGTTTTGTAGATGATTTTGTTGCTTAAAGAAAAAGAGCTGTGAAGGAGAAAGGGCATTAAAATGCAAGGCTTTGTCTAACATGCCCAGCCACGCTCCTCCCACTTCTGCGGAATAATTTTGCAGAAGACAGGCAATTTAATCTGAAAGCCTGACTCTGCATCCAAAGACGGGGAAGTATTGCCACTTGGAGAATGAAACTTTGTGCAGTCAGATAATGATCCAGCATGACTTAGTGGAGCAGAAACATTTAAGCAGGTGTTTAACGTTTGAGCACATCATCTGGTCTATGATGCTTAAAGCATGCAATACATAGAAGAATGTATTTCTGAAAGAAAGAGCTACCTGGATGATTTTGTAGCTAAATGTCTAGGAAATCAAGGCAGGGGTACCTTTTCAACAGTGTGGTAGGGTTGATCAGTTAATCTTATCAAGCGCCATTCAGTAGCTACCTTGACTAATTATGGTGATTAATATTGTTGTTTCAGATTATGAGCATTAGTGAAAAATGACCAGGGTTGGATCTATGCAAATCAATGGGTAGTTTATTTGTATCTAAAAAGTTGATGTTTCTGGAAATGCACCTTGTTTCCAAGATTTCCAATTATTTCAAAAGAGGGGTTTTGTGTGTTTGTTGTTTTGGTTTTGGTTTGTGGGTTGTTTTTTTGTTTTTTGGTTTGTTTTTTTTTTTTTTTGAAGCAGCAAACAAGCAAGACTCCTCTTTCCTTCTCACCCTCACCAAAATATTTCTGTCTCCCTTTTTGCCACAATTTGGAACTACAGAATGGAGGAAACTTCTTGAAGCAGTAACTTATCCTTGCCATACAGGACAAAAGGAGCACATGTTTCTCCTGACATTCACTGGTTTTGGCTCCCCTTTGGTCTCATCAAAATTCTGTTTTCCATCCAGAGCATCTCTATGTTTTCAAGCTGGGTAGTGTTTGCTTTATGGCTGAAACAATGCAGAAGAGATGGATTGCTTGTATCATGTATTTCTTAGTGAATGGCACCCTAAGAAACACTTTCCTGCCAGAGCTCCCAGCTGTCCTCTTGACAGAAACTCTTGTGGCAGTGAGTGCAAATAGCTCAGTAAATGGTTTTAGGGTAAAAGTGAAAAATCTCCCCCATGCCAAAGGGAGATTTCTCAGGAGCATTTCACAATGTCACTCTCCACAAACATCAAGCCATGCCTGGTGGCAACCAGACTGACATTGCCTCGATATTTCTCTTCTCTTGATAGTACTTTGACAGACTGTTTAGTTGTGTTTTTTTCTTGTCTTTAATGGCAGCATTTGCAGGGTTTGTTCACACTAGCTAGGTAGCAGTATGCCCGCTAGTGTATTAGCCAATCTTTCCTGCCTTCACAAAGCAGGGTTGCACCCATCTCTCTGCTGCCGTGCTTACAGTACACGCCGGCCAGAGCTTACTTCCTTGTGGTTTTATTTAGTGCTGTTACGCTTGGGAATATGGGCACATATCAGTCATGTCAAGATTCCCGAAGGCATTGTATCATCCTTGCCTGTCTGCTCTAGCTGTAAAGCAAAACAGCATCATTATGTACTGCCCACCTACATGAGTCAGGTGATTCAACTTCACCAGCAGGAAACCAGTTCAGGGAACATCTGAGATATATTGGTCACATCAATGAGCTGTCCAGTTTTGTTATACAGCTAAAGAAGAGGGGAAAAAATGCACCTGAGAAGCCAGACTCATGTCTCAAATGACCTTGAAAAAGATCCTGGTGACATGCAGTACTAGAGAAGAGAGGAATAGTTAATTTTTCCTTGCAGATGCGTCCTTTGACATGAACCAAACAGTACCCCTTCACTGGGAGACTCCTGAGCTCATCTTCAATAATTGTGGGTGGATTTGTTTGTTCCCTCCTGCTTGTTCTAGCCCACAGCCAGCAAACAGCACTGACATCAGAAGAAGCCTTAGCAAGAACAGAGGGAGTTCCTGTCCTTTGTGTCTCTAATATATGTAGATTGAGGTCCTTTACCTCTTGGGTTGTGCTCTGAGGAGACGCCTTGGAGTTTGCTCAGTGTTAGCTGAGGAACTCTTGGCTATTATCCTGTTCTTCAAATCGTGTAATATACATTAGATTTCCTTCTTTTGGTGAATGGAGCGGTTCTTGGTAGCTTACTGTCCATCTGTGAAGTCTTTCTGCACTAAGTCACTGCTTTTTTTCCTCTCCTAGGTTCTGTTAAATGCTGCTACATCTCTGATCATGCTTTTGCAAGCTTCCAGCTTTTTGTTAAATTGACTATTCTGGAGGTTGAGCAACCTTTGGAAACAGTTGCATTTATAAGCAATAGCTTAGTCAGCTGAAATACTAGACAATAATAATTGCAGAGAATTTGTATTTAACTGAAAAATCCAATTTTATGTGAGCTGGAAAAGCTTTTTTTTTTTTTTTTTCCTTCTTTCCTCTGAACTACTGTGCGTGTGCTCATTGTAAGTCTATCCCTGAGAGAATCTAAATTTATTCTCTCCTGTCTTTTGAGGAATAGACAGCAAGACATCAGGGCTTGATGGGGAAGAAAGCTCTGAAATGAGGGAAGAAAGAGAAGCTTAGTAAAGAAAATCACTTGTCGGTATTTACTTGTTTATAATAGTAGTCCGCAGTGTCTCTGAGAGTACATTTACAAAGCTAAGTGCAGGAAGCATACTGTGCTGTGAGTAAGCTGGGTCTGAGTCAGCTCTCACATGAAACCTGTGTAATTCATCACATTTTTGTTAGTCTGACTGCGGTGTCACGCGAACGCTGCTGCTGCATGGCTTTTTAACGGGAACGCAGTCTCGGCTGCCCAGGGCGAAGCACGGGCTCAGCAGGCTGCACGCCCCGTGTATGTGTGGACGCACACAAAGGAATAAATGCCTTGCACATGGTTTTTGCTATCCTTATGGCCTTTGCAAGGAGCTTTAAAACTGGCATGTGTTCACTTCTGCTTTGAGACTCCATTCTTCTGCTGCAGTTGTGCAAGGGCAGAGTCTCATTTACAGAGAGGCCTCTGCAAGCAGCAGGCCCTAACGTTTTTAATGAAAGTACCAGCAGACAAAAAAAGGAGTTCTGCTTTTATGCTTTTGTGTCATCTAGGCTTTATTCCTCAAAGGCGTTTCCCTGACGATAAGAACAAAACCCTAAACGCAAATATCTATTTCTGTCAGCATCCCTTGAGGTGACGTCCCCTCTCTCCCCTCCTGGCTCTGGATGCACTGACAGCTGGGAGCAAGCCATCACGAGGAGCCCAAAACCTTCCCTGACCTGTCACGCCGGTTACCTGGCTGAAAGGACACACTGATGAGGAAGCTGTTCAGAAAAGAGATTCTGAATGTCAAACTTTTTTCTTTTTTTAGTAATGGCTCAATTGAACTAAAGTGCTGTAATTGTAAGACTTTGCAAGCATTGTGTTGGACTCAATGATCTTAAAGGTCTCTTCTAGCCTAAATGATTCTATTCTATGTTTTTTAAAAAATGTGGCAAGTTTCTTTTGGTTTTTTTTTTGTTTTGTTTGGTTTTTTTTTTTTTTTTTGTAAAGTCATATTCCATTACTCTGCTGGTATAAGGGTTCCCTTTCCCTAAACCATAGACATGGATATATGAGTATAAATGTCCTACACAACTTAATTTATTAGTATATCTATAATACGCATCTCTAACTAAAGCTGAATCCTGTATAATAGGTAAATAGTTCACGGTGATGTAGCAGAACAGCCTAAGTGACAGTGGCAAGGATATCAAGGTCAAAACTGACTGTGTTAGGGTTTGACTAGCAGAACCACCTCTAGCAGAAGGTGTGAAAGTTATGGTGATACAGGATCCCTCACCTTGAGTAATTCCAGCAAAATATGTAACTCAAGGCTGTTGCAACTCCAAGTATATTTGAGTAACAGGGGCTTACCTTCTGCTGTGATTCTGCTGAGCTGCAGCAGCTGTCCACATGGACACCATTGGTGGTTCCCAACAGCACAGTGATGCTTACCTTAAACATCAGTGATAGCGTTAGACACAGCATCAAGTTAATATGTAAGTGTGGAGTCGGTGGTGGAGAAATACTGATGTCAATTTATAAATGAAGTCTGATCCAAACGCAGAAGCTATTCATATATGCTGAAAATACCAATCACATTACAATTACAAATAGATGAAAGAGGTCTCTGTTGATGGCACAGGTGCGGACATGGATAAGATATAAAACCAATTTACTCTGCTTCTCCTGTGGGAACAGCTCTATTGGTATGAAAGATTTAACTGCATCCACATTAGAAGAGCTGTGCTGGTTTTAGTCCAGTGTAACTACAGAGACTGTTATGCTAGTATAGGCAGACTTGAGGTTAAGACTTGATGAGGGGCAGAATATAACTTGTATTTTCTCTGTAGTTAACATAAAATGTACACAAAAATGAAATGCTGTGCATTAATAATTTCCACTAATTTATTATGTCAAGTGTAGAATAGAAAGTCTGTTGCTGATCATAATATTTCCACTGTACATCACTCTCTAACATAAAAAGTTCATAAGCCATTAGGATAATGATTTCTACCATTACTTGTCAGTAAAGTGTGAAAATATTTTTTTATTATCCATTTACATTAATTTCAACATGCATGCATTTAGTCAGAAACATGGACTTTTTGAAGTGATTGCTCCCCATTGATTAATGTGGCTAGAAGTTTCCTGATTTGCCAAATGACACGGAACAACATTTTATTAATGGTGCCTGTTTTGTGTATAAAGCTTTGCATTTGAAGAGGTTTCATCTATTAAACAGTAAGGCTTAGAGATACTCACAGTTAAATGAGAAAATGTATTTGTAGCGTGGTTGCTGTGTTGAGGACTTCATTCCTAATGCATACCAGTAGCGATCTTTTGCCTTGGGATGAATGGAAAGTTGGAGTCTTAGAGAGGCTGAATTTATGTAGTCTCTAAGGTGCATTGATGTAGCGAGCCATCTATGCAATGCAATTTAAAAATGCTGTTTGTCCTCCTCTGAGAAGGAGCGTTCTCTGCCGTACTTACGTTCATTTGGGAATGGATGGCAAAGTCCAATGTTAAACTGAGATAAGGTATAAGGAGATGAGCTTCACATAACTCACTATCTATTTCCTCCCTTTAAAATAGTGCCTATCTGAAAAAACTGACTTTTGCTGGGAATTTTTGATCATTCTGGACCAAAAGTTTTCAAGGGAATAGAAGGAGTTTCTGGAAAGAACAAGGCACGTGTACCTGAATAAGCAATAACCCTATGCTAGAACAAGGAAGTGTAAGAAGCTTAAAGTTTCAGGATTTAAGTCACTAATTCAAATCCTAAACACTAACATAAACCCCTGCCACCAACTGTTCTGTGACAGTATTGACTCAGTTTTTCTTGTACTAGTTTGGTTTTGTAGGACTAGCAAACTGGTAACTGAGACCCAGCCTGACCCCCGTAACAAGAGACCTGGACTGCCGTGTGTTGAGGCTTCTTTTACATCCTACTTTGAAATGTCTTCTTTCCCTTCTAATCCAGAAAGAAGAGATATTTGGAATCTTGGATCTGAGACAGTAAAAGCATTTTTTATTTACTCAATGTAACATACAGCTGCGTTGAAAGCAACAGTGTTTGCCTCTACATCTTTTGTTTTCTCTTTCCGTGAACATTCAAGTGAAAATGATTTTGTCCTCCACGTTTGTAGAAAAGCAATTTTAGCAATTTATTTAAAAGTGTCCTTGGAAACCGAATATTATATTTTGCCCAGGCAAGCACTGTTGCTCAAGGAGCTTGAATATGCACTCAGCTGGGTAATAGGAACACCACCATGTGACTAATAAAATCAATGTCTGCTAAGTAATGTGGTTCAAACTGGAAATGTTCTTGATCAGTCCAGGAATATTTTTTTTTTCCTAACTGAAGAGTAAGATGGAATTAGTCTAACAGCAGATATTTTGCTGTACAAAAAGTTAATATATATAAAGCAGGATTTTAATAGATCTGATTAGCTCTACATGAAGATAGAATCTCTGATTTAATGCTATCTTAACTTAGTCAAAGTAACATTAAACCTTTTCTTTATATAAAGTGTTCCATGTGATTAAACCAATTTTTGCCCTTAGTCCTGACATGCTTTGTTGTTACAATACACTTTGAGTATTGAAACGTAGGCTTACTTGTCATTAAACATAGCTGGGAAGAGATCTGGTATAATTCTATACTTTCTTATTGCTGAAGTAACTGCTAAATATTAGCACTGTACATTGGTGGCAGGCTGTGAGGCACAGGGAGGAACACCACAGATGTGGAAAGGGAGCTTGAGGGAATAACTCTGATAGAAGTAAACACTGCAGAAAGAGCTCAGGAGCTTCTTCGAAGTCAGGTGAAGGTATTTTATACCCAGGTTTAGATGTCATCACATTTGACTGAAGAACATGCATTCCTGGCTTGTACCGAAGTAAGAAAGAGAAAAATAACAGTTCACAGCATACAGTTTTGACTCATTGAGAATCATCTAGAAATAATGCTCCTTCAGGATCTGCCTTTTTCATTTATACTCAGCCCTCATGCTAATAAAATACACCATTTTCAGTCCAAGTCCTCCATTTAAGGACTGAAGTTTTGATTCCCATGAAAGCAGATGGAAGGAAAATCTCTAGTGCGTAGAAAATAAAGCAAGCTGTCCAATTATATCACCACACTGGTTCCTAATTCCACTGTGGCCCATCTGAGAAGGCCATTAGGAACAACGAAACCTCTCTGAGGAACATTTTGCTGGCACTTCACACTCCCATGGAGTGTGCCATGCGGCGTGCCTGGAAGAAGGGAGGTACTCAGGAAACTGAAGTCGTGCAGCATTCTGTGCAGCGTTGCAAGGAAAACTAGAAATGTTTAAACACAGTAAGTAATCCTAAGCAGGGCCTGCTATGATCATTACGAGAGATGAGTTTCGAAGTGAAGGGAAGATAATCGGTGTCAGTGCTTGTCACTTGCACAGGGCTGTGGGATCATAGAATCTAGAAATGTTTAAACACAGTAAGTAATCCTAAGCAGGGCCTGCTATGATCATTACGAGAGATGAGTTTCAAAGCGAAGGGAAGATAATCGGTGTCAGTCCCCACCTCTTTGGTGCTTATCACTTACACAAGGCTGTGGGATCATAGAATCATGGACTGGTTTGGTTTGGAAGGGACCTTAAAGACCACCTACTTCCACATCCCCTGCCATGGGCAGGGACACCCTCCACTTAGCCCAGGTTGCTCAAAGCCCCATCCAGCCTGGCCTTGAACTGTCCCAGGGACATCCTCAGCTTCTCTGGGCAACCTGTTCCAGTGCCTCACCACTCTCACAGGGAAGAATGTGGGATGCCCATTGGGCAGGCAGGCAGCCATGGGGCACAGGCAGGCTGTCTGTAGTAGGCTAATGAAACAGTCTGCTCTTTGGTATCAGCCTTGAGGAGGGGAAAATAGTATTTACTTACCTTAATACCAGGCTGTCGTAAAAGTCTTCAATACATAATGTTAAACAGGCAATTAATAGACAAACGTTTCTATATCTAGAAATATGGTGGTATTCAAGTTAATCTCTAATGGTACAGAGCAATCGCACTAAGCTTATTAAACATCATATCCAAAGGCAGTATATTTACTGCAGGGCTTTCATATCTAGTGGTGAAATTCGAGGCAGTTGTACCTTTTAATTTGAAGGTAAATGCTGATAGATCCATCACTTGGAAACAGCCAGTTGTAAACTGAAAATGAAGAAACAAAATACTGTGGATTAAATGTGTTGCCTGTATGCTGCTTTCTATCACCATATACCAGGACACCGTTTCAGTATCAAATGAGATTTGGCAACAAAAACGAGGAATATGGAGGAACACATTTGTTTTACAGAGCAATGCACTACCGGGGCTGTGTACAGAGTACAAAGCTAAGCCAGTGAATTTCTGCACCAAAGTCAACAAATAAGCTGATCAACAGTGTTTGCTGATAACAACCACAGTCTCTCTGTTATACCCAGCCAAAGCAATCAAAACTCAGTAAGCATGAAGGGACAGTATGAGCAAGACCTACAGTTAATGGATGAACAACGGCACCCACTCAAGCTTGAAGAGAACTTGCTCACCAGAATTTGAATCTCCTGGCTACTCATGGTAGCAATAGAAGTGGTTTCTTCTTGCAGCATTAGAGATAACCTCCCCCAAAATAACTGTTAGGGGGAATGTTAGTCCTACGGCGGTTATACTGTGTTTCAGCTTGTTTTCTTGGCAACATTACAGGGGAGTGAAATTCTGTGAATCACAAATATGATTCATAGTAGCCAAACCGACCTTTGAAAATTGGGAGTAGGCAAACATATCAGAAAGAAATTCAAGCTCTAACAAATAAGCTGATAAAATGAATGAATGATATTTACAGACCCTGCCAGTCTATTAAGAGGTTACTTTGACAGCCCTGTAGGTTCAAATGTGAGAGTTTCCACTCTCTCCTGCATACCTGAGCAGCCATTCATACATACCTAATAATGAGGTGTATTCTCACCGCTTTGGCTGTTCATGCAGATGCCTCTGTGATAAATCTGTATGCAGACTGCAGTGTGTGGTATAGAAGACTATGCATGTGTTTTTGCGGGTCTGAGCATTCATGAAGTTCGTGACAACCTTAAGAAGCCCAGCTGAGACAAAGAGGGAGAGAGATGAAGAAAGGAAAATTATGGCAGCTATATAAAAACTTTGCATTATCACCTAGAGCTGACCTTGACCTAGGGTTGGACAAGGGCCCTGCCCTGAGCAGGGAGGAGTGTTAGATGGTCTCCAGAAGTCCCTTCCAGCCAGCAGGTACTTGGCACTGTGCAAGCACACAGGAGGAACCTGCCGAGCAGATGTGCTGGTGAGTGGGGTAGGTGCAGGGGATGACCATCAGCTTATTGCAAAGTCAACTTCCACCAAGAGAGCACTAGAAAGTCACCATTTTTAAGGACTGTATCAGTTAGTGGCTGCAGCCAGTTTCAGTAACACGGTTTGCAAGACCTACGCCCCAGCTGAGGTTTGCTTCATGGGAAATCATAGACACTAGAAGTGCTGGAGGAAATTTAAATGATCTCTTAGCTGGGCTATTTTCTTAATGAAGGGATCCTTGACACGAGCTGGGAACATGACCTGCCACAGCCCTGGAGCCCGTAGTTCTGTGACACAGTAACAGAATGTTCTTCCAGGCACCCTTGTGATAACCTGTGCTATTACTGGGTTTATAACTTCAGTTTTCAGTTAAGTATTTAGAATAATTGCCACATGCAGTTTGTGCACTTCTGAAACTGCGGCTTCACTCCACAGCCGTATATGATTGCTATATATGAGCCCTTAAAGCATTTTGGAATCTCTCTAAAAGAGAGGAGCTGTTTAACATACAAATCTGTTTCCTGTTTGTTTTATTTTTAGATAAGTATCATAACTTCTTGCTGTTTCCTTTTTTTTTTTTTTTTTTTAGTCCTAATAGCAAGGTAAATAAGAAATGTTGGGAATCGCATGTGACCGTAAGATTTGAGGTTTGCTTAGAGCCATTTCAGTGGTTATTATGAACCTTTACAGCAAAACAATATCATTTCCTTTCTTCACATTGGTAACTTACTAATTTGTTTACATTTTCAGCTGAACATTTTCATTCTTGGCTGTGCTGAAAGGTGATACTTTGTTTACTGGATGTAACACTGAGAAAAATCCTTTCAACCTTTTGAATTACCTCAGGTTGAAAAGTATAATCCATTATCCAAATATTCTCCCTATGTTTTTCTAGTACAATAATATTGCACAACAAGCTGAAGATGAAAGCTTAGCCTGGATATAGCAATTGGTAAGGATTTCCTTGGCTGGAGATGAAGGAAGAAGGTTTAAAATAAGACCACCTCTGTGCGTGCTCAATGAGTGTTTTGCTTAGATTGTAACTCAGTGCAAAGAACCATTTGTAGCTGTCACTACAAAAATTTCCTCTGCTTGTGTGGATGCGAGGCTGATACTGGCCGCATCACACTCAGACTGGGATTAGCTACTTAAAAGCACTATGAAGACGTAAATTCAGGGTCCTTTAATATCATTTAAAAGAAAAAAAACCAAAACACAGCAAAATAAAACATAACTTGGATACAATGTGAATGAAGCCATGAATAGGTACATACATAGAAACAATACATGTATTTGGAAGCACACACACACACAAACACATTCCTTTTCTATCTGGGGGGAAAAAAAAAAAAAAAAAAAAGTAAAGGAAGTAATGATTTAAGTTCCTTCAGCACTTTGTCCTCCATTATTCTTCAAATAACATTGACTTTCATTGTGAGGATACAGCCATGTGCACAGATAAATTCCTCCATGCAGACATTAGTAGGCAAAGAGGGGACATTGCTTGTTTCCTGGAAGATATGAGGTTTAGTACACAGCTGGAGTCATTTAAATGCTAACATCTCATTATGCATGAGACTTTTTTTCCCCTTTAAATAATAATAATTAAAAAAAAAAAAAAGTTGTAGGAGGCTAAATATGTAAAACTCTTCCTTTTTTCTTTTTAACTGCAGTTTAAGCTATGCAATGTGACATGATCATTAGAAGTCAGCAGCATTTTTTGCTTCTTCTTAAATGTATATTTAATACTGTCTTTTGTCAAAAACTAAAGAATCAAGAGATCATCCCATCCATCCTTTTACCCACAGCAGGATCAACCATACTTACATAATTAGCTGACAGATGCCAACCTATTTTGGGAGGCTTCCCAGGCAATCTATTCCTGTGCCTTGCTATACTTACCACTAGAAAGTTTTTCCCCGATGCCTATGCCAAATCCCTTGTGTTGCAAGTTGGATCTATTAGCATTCCCTTTTACTCTTTTTGGTCCCCTCATTCCCCCCTTTTCTAACACAGTACCTAAAAATGGACACAGTATTTCACCTCAATCTTTACAATTGAAAAATGTCTTTTTCTTGCAGGTTTTGCCCCTGTTTCTCCTGTTTCTACAGTGCAATATCCAGCTTACTTTTTTTTTTTTTTTTTTTTTTTTTGACAACAGCCTGATATAATTTACTCATGTGACACATAACCCAAGTTATTTTCTGTAGAATTCCTGCCTGTCCAGATGTTCACCAGCTGTGTTCATACAGGTGATTGTTTCTGCCTAATTTAGAAAATTCTACTGGTCCTTAATAAAGTGGATCTCATTTTTTTCAGTTTGTATTTCCAGTTTGTCAGAATTTTTCTTCCCTTTCTCTCTTTCCATGCTGGTGTAACCAGGAAGCATCTTTTCCATCATCCAGCCTGTCCTGGTTTCAGCCAGGACCCGGTCGGGGCTAGTTTTGTCTTCATCAGTTCCTGTGTTTGGGATTTAGTGTGTGAAACATGGTGATAGTACTCTGCTGTTGTTTGCTGCTGCTGAACGATCAAGGACTTACTGTTCTGGGATGGCGGCGGGGGAATCTCCCTGCTCCCTGGCTGCTGCTTGGGACGGGCTGTGTTGGTCCTCTGGTGGTGAGAAATTGTGCATTGTTAGTTTTATAGATTCTATTACCCTTTTACATTATTATTATAATTAATATATTTTTATCTTTTCCTTTGCTGTCCTGGTAAAGTGTTTTTATCTCAACCTGCGAGCTCTCTCTCTCTGTTTCTCCTCCTCGCCCCACCGGGGAGGGGAGAGGTGAGTGAGCAGCTGCATGGACACGTTACCACTTCGGGTGGGGTGAGTGAGTGGCTGAGTGGTCCGGTTACCATTTCAGGTTAAACCACGACACAGCCCATTAACAACAATACTGAAAGCTCGTATGCCATTAGTAACTCTGCTGAATATGGGGCTTTTTCAGCCTATTTTGTACTCACACTCTTGTTTACCACCTTATCTGAATGTTATGCAAAGAGCTTAATATTTTTTTAGCCTACGTCTCACCCTGCTGGTTATCTTCTCTGGGTGCACAACGTGGACCCCAATTGGAAGTTGGGATTGGAAATTCCCATATACAGACTGACATTACTGCTACTGTAGCTGTACAAATCACTGCAGAAAGGGACCAGAGGAGTCAGGTAGGCCTGACAAGTTACCCATTCTGAATTAATACTTATCGATTCATCACAAAAGGAAGCTGAACACTAGTAGTTTCCATGGAAGGCTGAGGTTTAACTGAGGAGTTTTAATGCCCTCTGTGTCGCTATCCCAAGATACTGCAGTTACAGTTTCTCATGCATGTATCTGCGCCTTTGCATGAGGGCGCTATGAAACGCCCCTCCTCTGCATGGGGCGGTTTGTGACCATTTCTGGGCAGGTGGGCACAGCTGGACAAGGGTTTCAGCTGCCATAAAACCTCAGGGGCTGTGTAGGAAGAGACACTGCAGGGATATCTACCTTCTCACAGGTGGTGAGTGTGCTCTCAACCTGACAGATACACAGCATCGCATTGCCACAGCTTCAGAGATGTGAAGGACACAGAGGTTTGTTTGCTTCCTTGCTTGTTGAAAAAAAAAAGATAGTAGAGTGGTTCTGTTTATTTTTTCATGGCAGAACTGTATTAAAGTTCATGTACTCCCTGAAGGTCAGAAAGACTTGCTTGAATCCAGAGTGCTCTGGGTCTTGTCTTGCATGCACACGCCATGTGATGAGGCTTAACGTAACACAAAGAGTCACGGACTGAGCGAAAAATGCAAGGCTGCTGGGCTGTCAGTCACTTGTGACAGCTGTCCGTGAGACAGACCAGTCCAAAATCCACCCCTTCCTTTGCTAGCAGGGAGCTTACACAGAGCTACCTTGCTCTCTTCCTTCAGTCCATACTGCCTCATGGTTCTGCTACGTGCAAGCAGAGCATTGGGATGCAGAGCTTCTCCTAGCAGCTTTCCAGTCTGGAAATACCTTATGTGCTCTCTGTGGTTGGGATGGGGCTGCTTGCAGCTTGGGAAATGCTGAGGGAGACTGATGTGTCCTTGCCCTACATCTGTCACTGCTTACTCTCCAGTTGGGCAGACAGGTACACAGGATTGATTCAGGGCATTGTTATGCTGCTCTCATGGTCTTAGTATAATCTAATGCAGTTCCACTGTCAGGTTTTTGCAAATGCAGCCTGACTTTGAGATTATTTACAGCCTGGCTAGCTGGATGTTATCCTTCTTGTCTTCCTTCTTGTAATTCCCAACAGTAATCTCTTATCTCAATATTATACAATGAAAAACCACTAGATTGGCAACAATAAAATGAATAACAAGTTATTGACAGTAATTATTCTGCAACTTATCTGGAGTCCTCTGCCTCGCTTTATCTGATGTTCATTTTTTCCGATCCAACCTTTTTTGCTCACTTGATTTCTTGCTTAAGTAAAAACATTCTTAATGACTTTTTCTTGTCCAGAAAAGAAATTTCTTCAGCAGAAAAAGAAAGGCTGATCAGAGGACAGCTTCCACTGGCATGTTCGTTGTGACTACATTATAGTCTGCAACATATGGGGGAATCATATGTAAAGCAATACCACTAATAATAGGGTCTCCTACAAAAGCAAGGTAGGCAAGGTCTATGACACATTGAACAGACATGAAAAATAAATAGGCAATGCATTGTAGAATAGTAATTTGCAACAGAGCATCAGGGTAAGCTCAGTAAAACAGCTGGGCAAATCTAACAGTTGGTATTGGGTACTGCTGATGTATCAGGGAATGTAGCCCAGTAGGAACAGATCTGTGGAGTGAAACAGCTGAACTAAATTACTAATGTAGACACTCACCATGACCAAAGAGAGGAAGCAGAGCAACAAAAAATGAGGAAATATATACAATCTAAAAATAAATAGCTGAGCTTAAATTATTGCAGCATGTAATGAGGCTTTTGCTGTTCTGGATGAAAGAATGTCATGTTGCAGTGACTTCATTAAAAGAAAGTGGCAAATGCACAGTAGCCCACTGGTACTTCAGGATGTCTTAGAATCATCTCAGGCTCTTTTGTTTAGATTTTTTGGCACATGTCCTCAAATCAAGAAATCAAAATAATGCCACACCAGTAGTGTTTCAGGTGCATAGTCAACACAAGTGAAGTGAAAAATGAAGTCACTTAATGTATTCAATCTTGGGAACATGATTCCAGTTTCCTGAAAGAAAACCCCAACCACCCCATAACAATCATCAACCTCTAATTCTATTTTTTGTTCCACAGAGTCTTATATTTCATTTATAAACATGGCCTCTGAATGACTTCTTGTATTACCTCAGTGATATGTGTAGCATCTATCATCTTTTTATTTTGTTCTTCTGCAGAGAATCATGGGCAGTGGTGTCTCTTCTTTTTGTTTGGTTACTAAGGGATTTTTGCTATATCTTTTACATACAAGTTACTATGCACTTCTTAGGGGAGAAATGAAGGTTCTAGGATTTACAGTTGTCTGTATTTCCTTGGGAAACCTATTCAGATGGCTTCCTGAGAAAGTTCTGTCCCTTGGGAAAAAAAAAAAACAACAAACAAACAAAAAACCCCCCAAAAAACCCCAAAAAAAACCAAAACCACAAAACCAAACCAAACCCAACCTGCTAAGAATTTCTGTCAGGTATTTTATCAAGCTGTGTTAGTAAAAAGCTTATGCTTTGGTGCGTATCTGTGTATACATTACCTGGGAGCAGGGGGAGAGAATTAGAGAGCTTTGTGGGAGATGAGAGTGTTAAGGAAGTTTGTAGTCCAGCAGTGACCACTTTTTCTCCTCCTTCTCCTTGTGCTTTTCTTCTTGGGTTGCTGTTACCTCAGGGCTGAAAATAGGTATGATGACACTGCAGTGAAATTCTCATATCTGTCCTAAAGAAGACTCATTTAGCTTGTCTCTATTTGCTAATCTTCTTCCACAGCCACACTAGGCAATCAGAGCAGCAGTGAGAGTGGTGGGAAGGTACAGAAGGAAAATGAGAATAACCAGGTGCTCCAGGCATTCACTGACCAGCTGCACCCAACTGGTGTTTTCAGCCCAAGAACAAGGAGTGAGAGGTGGGTCTGGGCTGTGTTGTGAATCTGCAATGAGCAATAGCTGTTGCCGAGCTTCTAGATGGAGAAGGGCGTGCTCTGGGAGATTGTGTGCTGAAATCACTCCAACTTTCCAGCTTGCAAATGCTAAAACAAGAGCTCCCTCAGTGGAGCAGTGAATGACGTTCAACCTAGCTGCCTTGGAGAACAGGATAACTACAAACCTCTGGAGCATCTCCCTCATGCACCATGCCTTAAAGTTGAACACGCTTGCTAAGCTTTACCACATCTTTATGTTGTACACCCCCCTTCCCCTTCTCTGAGCCACACTGCTTTGTTCTTGTGAGCTGGCAGGAAATGGAAAATCTGTGTAGGCTTCTTATATTTTTCCACAGCTGCCTAGGCACAAATATGACAAACTGTAATAGAGTTTTCATAAGAACTAATCCTTGCCGTGACAATACTGCAGTAAGCAACTCATGTTTGTTCTGCAGTTGCCACTGCTGTCATTTATTTCTCTCTGAAAAGTGGCTCTTCTGAGGATATTGTACGAACACCTGTTCAATCAGGGCTACGGATGCATTTACACACCTATCAAATACGCTTAAGGGAAGAGTAACACGGAAAGAGAAGCCAGTTACATGTGCTCTGAAGGAGAGAATCTAAACTCAATATAAAACAAAGCTGAGCTAGGCCTATTCCAATCCCATTTTTATATCTACATTTAGTATTTAGCAATAAAATAGCATGGTTTACAACTGGCTGTGCTGGCACCATTTTGGACTCCTGTTATTAATAGTTTATGTGACAGGCATTAAAATTAACTATGGAAGTATTTTTAAGGAAACAAGAGTTCATGTGCTAAAAAGCACATGATGGAGGAGCTAATCAGCCAGAATGTGCTTTGCTTACGGTGTGCGAGTCTCACCTAGCGTTGCAGGTTTGGAAGAGTAGACTTTCTGTGTCAGAAAGTTTAGTGTGGACTCACAGTGTCTGTGTATTTTCATTCTCAGTTGAAGGGTGTAAATTTTCCTTTGTAACTTTCAAACCTAAAAGTGAACATTGCTGTGAGCTCACACAGACAGCAAAGCAGTTTAAAACTCTTGCCTTAGCCACACAGACTGTTGCTGTTATTGTCAAGTTTCACACAGTTTTTGTCATCTCACTTTTCCGTCTGTCCTCAAAGGAAGTGCAAGTTTTGCTTCTGTTTATCAGCAAATGCGGATGCTAGATCTTAGCTGAGATTTAGAAAAGGTCTTGTTCTTCCTTTTACAAGTAAAAATTCTTGCCAACACATAAGCCAATTTTTAGATTTAGAGGGAATAAGCAATACTGGAAGGTAATAAAAAAGAAGAGACAAATTAGTTTAAAGTTCTGGTAGCAACTAATTTTTCATGTGGTACTTAATACAACCCCCTTTTCAGCCCCTTGTCCTCCCCACAGGTTTAATCCCTTGATCTGAAGAGCATTAGTGTGCAAAATTGTCCTGGTGTCATGAACTGTTCTTGTCCTCCCCTGTTGCATTTGTACCTCTTTGTGCTCTGTCCAAATACGTCTCCTGGTTATGTTGCTATGTCAAGAACGATCTATTAAGTAGTAGCCAAAGCACTGGTGGGAATGAAAACAACAACAACAAAAAGCACACAACCCTGCTGTAACGGTTTCCCCTGGTAGCAGGTTTTGTACATTTTCCTCTGTGAGATATTGTCTGGCAGAAAGCTTCATAGCAGTGTGACTTAGCAGTTCCTTTTTGGGTTTTGTTTATTTTCCCCCCTCATCTTTCAGTCATCTTTTCATACATCCACTATAATTTTGTCCTAGGAAACCTGCCTGTTGATAATAGCAGCTAAGCAATACCTAGAAAATTATCTTTCCTCTCTTTAAAACACCTAGCTCATGGGGAGCTGTGCATATACAAGGATTTGTCAGTCATTCTAGTGTGATTCCTCCATCAAAGGGCTATACAGTTCAAGGCTATTATAATTGTTGGCCAGTTCTCTGAATCATTTGAACAAACAAGTAGATCTTTGCACCTAAATCCTTGAAGTTGAATTTTGAAACTGTCAGCTGGTCCTGCAAGGGAAACATCTTTTAATTCCCTTTTTCTTTAGTTATGACAGTCTTGATGTCCTCACAGAATCACAGAATAGCAGGGATTGGAAGGGGCCTCTGGAGATCACCCAGTCCAGCCCCCTGCTAGCGCAGGGTCACCCAGAGCAGGTCGCACAGGAACGTATCCAGGCGGGTTTGAGTATCTGCAGAGCAGGAGACCCCACCCCTCTCTGGGCAGCCTGTGCCAGGGCTCGGTCACCCTCACAGGAAAGAAGTTTTTCCTCATGTTCAGACGGAACTTCCTGTGTTCCAGCTTGTGCCCGTTGCCCCTTGTCCTGTCACTGGGCACCATGGAAAGGAGTCTGGCCCCATCCTCTTGACACTCTCCCTTAAGATACTTGTAAGTATTGATTAGGTCCCCTCTCAGCCTTCTCTACCTCAGGCTGAACAGCCCCAGCTCCCTCAGCCTTTCCCCACAGGAGAGATGCTCCCGTCCCCTCATCCCCTTTGTAGCCTCCCCTGTGCTCTCTCCGGTAGTTCCTCGTCCTTCTTGAACTGGGGAGGCCAGAACTGGACACAGCACTCCAGGTGGGGCCTCACCAGGGCAGAGCAGAGAGGGAGGAGAACCTCCCTTAACCTGCTGGCCACGGTCTTCTTAGCACACCCCAGGGTACCATTGACTTTCTTGGCAACAAGGTCACCTTGCTGGTTCTTGGTTAGTTTGTCACCCACCAGGACTCCCAGGTGCTTCTCTGAGGAGCTGCTTTCCAGCAGACCAGCCCCTAACCTGTACCAGTGCGTGGGGTTATTCCTCCCCAGGTGCAGGACCCTGTACTTGTCTGTGTTGGAACTCATGAGGTTCCTCTCCACCCAACACTCCAGCCTGTCCAGGTCTCGCTGAACGGCAGCACGGCCTTCTGGGGGATCAGCCACTCCTCCCAGTTTTGTATCATCAGCAAACTTGCTGAGGGGACACTCTGTCCCTTCATCCAGGTCACTGATGAATAAAATGAACACGACTGGGCCCTGGGGATACCACTAGCCACAGGCCTCCAACTAGACTCTGAGCTGCTGATCCCAACCCTCTGAGCTCTGCCATTCAGCCAGTTCTCAATCCACCCCACTGTCCACTCGTCTGACCCACACTTCCTGAGCTTACCTATGTGTATGCTTTTTCCCCTTTAGATAACTTTTTGAAATATGTGTGGTTGTCATCAGTATAGAGAGACTGTAAATAAATTTGAGATTCATTACTAGCTTGAGAAAGGAGACAGATTGTATGTCCTCATGTCTATAAAACCAGGTTTCAGTTGTCCTGATCACCTGCCCTAACACCCAAAGGGGGACCTTTACTGGTATGGAGGAGGTCACAGTCAATCAAAATCAAGCCCATCTGGAATGGAGAGTAGGGTTTACTGTTAATACCTGCAGGGTGGTGGGTGGATGTGAAGGGTCTGCAACACCTGTGATTTATAAGAAAAGCAAGAGAAATGCAATCTGCCTTCAGATTCAGGAAGGCACTGATCCTCACTCAGCAGTGTAGGGGTCCTTTTGTCTCAAACACTATCTAGAAACCAAATGACAAGGAGACCTCTTACGCATTTAATCCAGTCCTGCTAAACAGGGCTTTTACTTTGTAAATGTAGGCCAGCTCTTAGAAACATAGACCAGAGGTCTTCTGCATTTTAAATAATTAATTTTCTACCTGTTTATTTTCTAAACTCATTGCAAAGTGGCCTCAGTGAAGCATCATGGCAAAAATCTTGCAGTTTGTTTGTGCACTGCTAACATAGGAGTGATTTTTGTGCAAGTATAGAGAGCAAGGAGGGACAAAGAAGGCAAAATGAGCCTTTGACACTTAAGAAGTGATGGCAGGTATGTGAAGAGTGGCACAGTGCATGTTGAATCCTAAGGAACACCTGTGAGCGTCGTAAATTGAGTGGAAGAGCTACGTGTTGGGCTGAGCTGGTGCATAATTGGATCCCTGGAATGTATTTGTGCAGTCTGCAGCAGGCGTACAGAAATATGTGGACTTGGCAAAAGCAGTCAGTAGTGTCAAATAATTATGAAATACTTGAAAGCCCCAGGTAAATAACCTCTTCACAATTGGCAGGCGTCAATGGGTCATTAATTATTTTGTTATTTCCTTCTTTATACGGTGAGCTGTCGTAAATCCCTGGTGGAAAATCCAGTGAGGCAGAAAGGGGAGAATGCAATCAGCAATCCAAGCAATAAGAACAAAAAGAAGAATGGCACTTACAAATTTTCCTACAAACTCCACAGTCCCTTCCAATTCCAATCTGATAGAAAGGATTTAGCTGAGTAGCTTGGCTGGGTGAAGTGTAGTTTTTACAAGTCTAGCACAAAGCACCAATACATTTGATTTGCTGGATGTGTAAGCTCTAACAATAATATTCAGCAAATTCAGTTCTTTAATCATTGTGACCATAAGAACCAAGTGTTTGTAATGTTCTCAGGACATGTAGAGAGTAATTACATCGGATTTTAATAAGACTTGCTGTGAATTGTTGACCAATGATTCACTATGGGGGAAAAATTAATTAAATTTTAATGTGAAAAGTTATTCTTAATTAAAAGTTGCATGAAAAACAGCCATAAAAAGTAGGGATGGTGGACAGGTTTTGAAATTACGAAAAGGGCATATAAAGGAAGGGAATAAGATATGCTTTTGGCCTAGATTTTACCCTACAGGAGATTCATCTGAGAAGACGTATCCAAGTGCAAATTCTGTTCTCTTCCCATGAAAAATCTGTCCCAGGAAGATGCACACCCCGTGACAGATGATAGTTTGCACCCATGGATGTAGAGACAGGGGTGGGCTGTGGGATCAGTGGATGGGTCGGATACAAGGACATTTACTTTCACATCCTTGTATGTATTTAACTCTGAGGAGCTTACAAAGAAAAAGACTGTGGTGGCTGAGGAACCTTTGTGGAAACAAAGCCACCTGGAAGTGATGCCACTGCAGCCTCAAGGTCAATTCCAGCCCAAGCCCACACTAGCTATGCCTCTGCCTTCATCCATGTTTCACATCCCCTGGGCAGCCCCTGCTTTTCTTCTCGCATGGTAGCTTTTGTACAGCACCTGTAAAAAGCACTCCAGTTATGTGGAAGCTGGAGAGAAAATGCCAGAAAGAAACTTAGGCACAGATCTCAAAAGAGCCGGAAGTATAATTTACATTTCTCAATGAAGAACTGTGATCCTCAGGACTGCAGCTGAGTTACGACTCAGCTCCACTGTACCTGGGCTGCTGCAGGCTCACAACACACAAGGATCTGCTTTTAGGCATGACCAGAGCACATAGAAGATGTGGTTAAGAAGTCCAGAGCCTAGTTCATACCCACATCTGATGAAGACCTACATTTTCTTCCTCTGAGAGGTCTGGATAGAGCGTAGTGCACTCCTGCAACAGCTACCTGATTGACATTAGCGCACAAGAGAGAAATAACATGTTTTTTTCTGGATGTTTAGGGAGAAGATTTTGTGCAGGGAGTTTGAGTTGAGTGGCAGGCTTTTTGTGAATCTCATTCTTAGGCACCTGGTTTCCCTATACGTTGTGTTGTCACTCTAGTCAGAGCTGTGCCCCAGGCTCGGAGGACCAAGTACCATAAATTCAATAATCTAATGCCACCACTATGGCAATGAAGTCGTCTTCAGACTCCAGACCTTAGCATTTTCCTCCACAGCAAACCTGTGAGGGATCAGCAGGGTCGCAAGTTGCAGGGGGGAGGGTGTCTCTCTAGGGCTCCTTTTACAGATTTCTTTCTCCTTTTACAGTCCAGAGATTCATGGGTCTTAAGTCACTTCATCATACGTGTCTCATTCAGATCATTATAATGAAATCAGCAGGGTTAAATCACGCATTACAAAGTGCTTTTCCTTAATCATCAGTTTATCCAAAGGGCTGACAAGTGAGCTATTGCACTGGATAATCCAATGCCCGTTTCCCCCTCAAGGATTAGGATTTATTTACATGTAACTGACAAGCATCTACTATCTCATTTTGATGATATTTGTGCAAATGAAATTTTAAAGTCTTCCCCATTATAGGATAAATTCCTATGGAAACATCTTCTTAAATTTTCAGATAAATGCAGCTGTATATCTGTATAGTCAACTTTAAAACATCTCAGTTCAGTGGTCTGAAATACATTGAAATGTAACACATTATTTGTGGTGTGAATGCTATACAGTAAAATATTACTCACTTGACTCTATCAGGGGGTCAGTGACTGAAAGCAGAGTTGTAATTGTCATCTCATTACTGAGATTCATTTTTCCAAACAAAAATGAGCTTGAATTTCTTCCCAATGCTCAGAATTTCTTAAAGGGCAAATACATAATTAAAATTAAATCTTAATTTTAATTTAGCTTTGTGAACACTGTACTTACAATTCTAAAAGGAACCCATGTGGAGCTTTTAAAAGATGCTTGCAGAAACCTGTTGCTCTTGATTGCTGAAAGCATCTCAAAATATTAAATCAATACAC
Organism: Podiceps cristatus; assembly: GCA_000699545.1. NCBI lineage: Eukaryota > Metazoa > Chordata > Aves > Podicipediformes > Podicipedidae > Podiceps > Podiceps cristatus. The sequence continues at coordinate 7,014 of JMFS01038257.1, read as the reverse complement.
ATATATGTATGACCTTTCAAAGAGCAGTTTGCATGTCATTCTCCACAGCCGCATAAAAATGTTTCAGATAAAATGTCAACAGTGGGATCTTTTTAGCATATCCACTGATCAGAAGTTATGTTTGCTATACAGCGCTATGAGTAGGGTGACCTGAGCCACACAAGCATAGCTGCACCAACAAATTATAACATTAACCAGAAGTAATAATTTATTTTTTCATTATTCTATTGCCTAAATCACATCAATGTGTGACTATTATTAAGCACAGTTGAAAAATAAAATTAGCTGGAGAGGTTACCTCGCACAGAAAGATCATAACTACCAACATAGAGCCCAAAATACAGAAAACCTGACCTTTGATAAAAGGAAACATCTGAAGGCAAATTGTTTCTAATACTATAATTCCCTCATACAGAACTAAAAAAAATATAAGAAAAGCACTTGCACGGAAATTAATGATTGATGCCTGACCATTATACACCGGCCAACAGCTATGCAATTGCATCCAGTCTCCCCATCGGAGCACTGCAGAGTCAAAACAAAGCTTCAGAGCAGGTGGCCACCCAAGCTCTGCCTTCTCCTCCCATCTCTTGCCGACTTGCTGCGTGAACACAAGAAGCTCTGTATCAGCACAAGGCCTGCTGCCTTGGGGATCCAGTTGTGAGTGGGGCTTTTCTTCCAGAATTTATGGAAGATAAGGGTAGGAGGGGTATCTTTTTGGTAATGTTTTGATGTTAGCCTTTGAGAATCTTTTGTTCCTGAATTATGCAGGACCCTGAACCAAATCCTTTCTCATTTTACCTGATTCTGTACAATGACTTCAAACCATTTATCCCATTCTTCACTGGCAGTGAACTGTCAGCGACTGCACCCATTTTTGTGGTAATTCTGCATTTGATTGTAGTCGTACTTCTTAATTTGACAAGTACCTAAACATCTGCAGTCTATTCACTCATCCTGTGCCTATAATCAATAATTCATTCTCTGAATAACTCCATAAAAATGGCAAGGATGATGAATATTTTCTTTCTCTCTCAGTTTAAAATAAAATCCATATTAGTTTCATCAACTGGCAATTATTAATGTACCTTACTTAACCAAGAATTGATTTGATTCTGACAAGTTCTTAATGTCTTTAAATTGTGGTAAATAATTGCTATCCATATTCAACAGTTTAGTATACCAACAGAAGCTGATCTTATTTTAATGGAGGACATAGTTGTAAAAACTTGCACGATATTGGGTAAAAGCCTTCAATTGCTGACAGACATTTCTTGTACTTTAATGCTTGTGCTGGACTAGGTGTATGGGCAGCTACAGCAATAAATGGAGGCAAAACAAAGCTTGGGGCTCAAAACTCAGAAGAAAAATCAAGCTGCAGATTCTCAGGGTGACTGAAACTTAATATATGAGAAACATGCCTCATCCTTATTTCTATTTTTATTCCCTAATAATATGAAAATTGTTATATAAATTCCTATCTTGTAGAAGTCCTCATGGATTTGGCATACCTATTAATAATTCAGGAGTTTGAAAGGATAGCCTGCCAGTGACATTAACTTGTGTTAAACCTGGTACACAGTATAACTTCTGTGGTAGATATTTAGCTCAGCTGTTCAGGTTTCTTTGTTTAGTGCCTTCCCTCCATAAAAGCCTATGAAGCAAAGGGGAATATACTGGTAATAACTATAAACTGAGGGACTGTGGGTAGGACAGGCCTTATTTGAAATGTAAAATGACCGTGGAATAACTTAACAATATATTCGGGAAATGTTGTCAGTTTAAAGATGTCATGGCTTTTAATTTCATTATTCTTTTCCATTTTTGATTGATGTACAGCTCCATTTGGCTGTCCAGAAATGGGCTTCTGAGTAAAGGACATCGAGTCTAAGTATTTAAGATCAGGTAAGTATGAATTGTACTTGTTCAGTAGCAGATGGAGAGTTCCTAAATCAAACTGGGGTTCTTAAATCAAATGTGACTTTGCCTACCAGTCAGTCCCAGGTCTTATTCAAACGCACTCATCCCTGTTAGAATAAAGGTCTGTCTTTCATTATGCAATATCCCATCAATAAGACTTATTGAAAAGTGCTGAGCTTGTAAGTATAAGATGAAAAACTTTGGAATGAGGAAACTAGAACTTCTTAATGTTTTCTGTTTGTACAGATGGCATTAAGCTGCCCAGACCTCAGGAAAATAACAATGATAAAACCCAAACCAAACCAAAACAAACCCGTTTCAAATTCATAGAATGCAGGTAGAGAAGTGCTGTATGGATTTAGTAATTTGTTTATTTAAAATGGCACTGTAAGCATGAATTTCAGCCATCCTGCTGGAGTAAATTGTACTAAAGTGGACTACAAGTGTTGTTTAGGCCCCAGACGTAAGCCTCTTCCCGGTAGGACAGCTTACACAAGCCTGCTGGAAAAATGCTTGTATTCAACAACAAATCTAAATTCATGTTGAGTAGTAAACTTTGGTATAGTCTGAAATGACGAACAAACAGTCACTTGCAAAGCACATATTGTAGAAATATCCCATAAAGATACAGGAACTCACATTAATCATGTGAGCTAGGACAATGGGTGACCTTTTCTAATAAGAAATGAAGCATCTAAAGCAGCCATTAAATTTCGCAGCAGCCCTATTTACCGTACGTCTATGGCATTCATCATCGCACGATGTAAATGTCCTCAGACTGCCAATGTTTGCCAATCATCCTTCACTGAGAGGAAAATTGGTCTGAAGCTTTTAGAGCACTGCTCCCCAAATTCTGGCAACGCTAAGGCCATTATAGCTCCTTTTCAGCCTTAAAATGAACAGAGAGCAGCTGTTGAGCAAGCAAGGTTAACAAACCTTGGAAAAGCATTAGTGCTAATTTGTTTTTAGCACTTTTCTAAGCACAAAAGTTGAAAATGACTGTCTGACACGGGCCCCACTTTCCTCGGGGCCAAATCTACGAAGTCGTTGGTAAGATATCTAGGATTTGGCTTCCAATAAAAATTCTTGTGCTTGCAGATCTAATCCATGAAGCGTTTTTAATAAACAGAAGCTGATATGTACTGAGATGTAGTCACTACTTTAAGCTCTGAAGTTCAATTTCAAACTTTGGACAGAGATGATAATTAGAAATGTTGTCGAATAAAGATACCATAATGTGGCGTCTGGGGAATGCGTTCTCTCTGTGGGCTTGTGAACTCTCGCTGTCACTTTGGAAACTTGAACATCTACTACTCCTTCAAGACCTTGTTTCACCGGCACATTTCTTTTAGTTACCCTATCAGGATTTTCTGCTTTTGAAAGTAGCCTCAGGCCTTCTCAGCTTCACAGAAAAATGATGTTAAAACAGCAGCTGGATGTCTGCAGATGAGGCAGGAGCCTTGAAACCATCAGCAGGTTTTCTTGTTTTCTTTTTTTCTTTGTTTATCTGCCCAGTTCTTAACCAATAGCCCCCACCTCTGACTAAGAAGCTGTCACTTTGACACTAGTGCCCTGCTCAGCCCCAGCCGTGTCTTGTTTCACATCGACACCGAAGAGCTGGTGGCAGGCCAGGTTTGCAACCTTAGGCTTCACTGGGTGCCGGTGAAGTTTCATGCTGGTTTAGGTGGAGAGAGAGAGAGTGCCCTTTGCCACTGATGGATGATCTGTTTCTGGTGATCAGCGGGTGAGTCCTTGGTGCTGTTACTGCTTTAGCTTACGTGACATTTGATGCAGCTGACTTGCCTGAGAGATTTGGGAAAGTGGGGAGATCTCGTTCCTTTCAAAATGTCTTCTTCCATTTCTCTCTGACAAGTCTGAGGCTGTTTATTAGGGACCTCCTCTACCTTTCCCCCCAATAGCTCTCACCTGGAAAACTTCTGTTAAATGCCATGTTTCTTCGTTTCGGTGAGCATATATGTAATACCGTCACAGAAGATAACGTCTGTTTATAGTGTCTTAAATGTCAAACATGAATGATCCTCTAATTCAGTGAAAAATGGGATTTGAGATGAAAAGAGCCTGGTTCAAGGCAAAGAATTGTGAGTTGCAACTTCTTCAAAAAACGCCACCACTTTGATGAGAGGGAAAACCTGTGTGCGTAGCCTCATAGGTGGTGGACTGCTGTCATCCCTTGTTTAAGTTGTAGCATTGGATTCAGTTTCAGATTTTCCTCCATTCTTGGATGCTTATTATAGTCACTGAAAGGAATGCCTGTGGATAGCAAAGAAACACAGCTTTGGAGGGGAACCAAGTCTCTGTAATCCAAGTTTTGGTTTTCTGTGATATGGATTATTGCAATCCGTTCTCCTTGGATATACCAAAATAACCTCTGTGAAAGCTTAGCTGGTCTATGATGCAGCTGCACATCTTCCAAACCAGACAGCTAAAAGAGCTATCAGTCCAGTTCTCCTTTGCTTTTCTTGGCACCTACATGCAGTTCCTGCTTGGACTGAAAGTGGTTTTCTTAGTTTTTAAATCCTTGAACAGAATAGGTCCTGGTTATGTCAGTGTCCATCTGTTTGCCTGTGGACTGTGGTGTCAGTGACCAGCAACCAGACTGGATTCACTGGTTTTCAATGTCTGTGGACAAATCTGAATTTGTCTTTAGAGACTGAAGTTGACACAGGGAACACTAGGGGCAAGATGTAACATTCAGCTCTGTATGTCAGCATCAGATTGCCAACGTGTATGCCAATGGCTTTAAATTAAAATCTCCACCTATTTAATACCACGTAAGGTAGTGCAAAATAACGAGAGGAGTGTAATGAGCTTGTAAGTTTAGGGCAAGGATGAACAGCTTGTGAGTTATGCATAGTGCCTGAGCAGCTCGCACGCAGCTTGTATGCCTTGTGGCAAGCAACAAACTGTTTTGATCCAGGAGCTGCTGGAAAATCCAGACCTCTAGTATGAAGGAAGCAAGCCACTAGTGAGTACCAGGTCACCTGCATCATCCCAGCCCACCCCATCCTGGAAGGGCACTGCAGGAGTGCAAGGAGCCAGCATGAATTTCTTGCCTGATAACTGGAATTTTTCTTGCTGGTGCTTCCGCACCTTACTGGTCTACAAGTCCTTGTGCCTTAAGAGAGACTGCAGGGACAGACAGAAGTCCGTCATGCCACTGCACGTTTATAAAGCCAGAGTCCTCTGTCAGAAGAACCCTAAGACATGATGGACAAGAATCAACAGATACTTTCCATCAACACCATCTTTAATAATGTTTCCAACAGTGGCAATAACAATTAAATGAAATGAATGTGTGCAAATACTGAATGCAGTCTGTAAAATTTATAATTAATTGGCTGAAATGTTTGCTTTTGGCCAAATCTGAACACTTGGATTTTTTTCATTTTTTTTTTTTTTTTTTAAAAAAAGAAACAAACAACCTCATTATAGTGTGCTTGCATTTTCCTCTGTGGTTCAGAAATCCCAACTGAACATCCTCTGTTACAACTCCCTATGGGCAGGGTTTTCACAGAGGAAAATATGACATATGATCATTGGTGTAGTTCCAGTAAGAAGCTGGTTGCGTAAAGGAAAGCAGCTAGCTGACTCTAGCTATGAAGCTTCATTGCAAGACTTTTGAATAAAAATGTTTGAGTTCTGTATGACCTTTTTCACACCAAAATCTGACTTGCTGGCAGATCATGCATCATAAGCGCTTTTTGTTAAGAGGTGGGAAAACATTTTCCAGACAGTTAACATTTTCCAGACCTCTACTGCTTTGGGTGAAGAGTGACAAATAACACCACACATCAAAGGACTATTTTCATTTCAGTGCCCATTCTTTCTGGCTTTTCTCTCTCTCTCTGTCCAAAATACGAAAAAACGACAAGCACTGCCCCAAACATGAGACAGCAGAGGAAGAAAGGCTATCAAGCAAAGCCTTTATATGGAGAGAGTTGCAGAGGCGGGCTATAGCAGTAGTATAGAAAATACTATTCCTTATGAAAGATTCAGTCATCACATCCATGCGCTCCTCACTGTACCAGCCATGGTCTCTGCCTGTCCTTGAGCAATAATGAGTGCTGTAAAGTTGTGAGAAGCTCAGACCTTGAACTATGCACAGAAAGCAAATCCCGTGTCCACGCACAGGATCTGTCAATGCCACTATGAACATAAATGTTTTCAGTTTCTACCAGATTAGTTCAACGAGGGATACTATTTCTATGCACAGAATTTTCTTCTTTTGTAAGAAAACAGTGATAATTCTCCATGTGAGCAATGGTATGGTTTGTTGTGCACTCTTCTAGTCCATCCAGAAGTCCCCTTTCCTTTAAATACCATTCTGCAGTGTTGTTATTCTTCAGATCTTCATGCAAGGAAACATTAAATTTGAAAACACAGTATTTAAATTAAGATATGATAGGAGATAAACTTCTTTGTTTTGTTCTTTTTTGTTTGTTTGTTTTAAATGCATGTTTTAAGGATGTTCATTTAGTGTGATTTCTTTTTAGCACTTGGAGGAGCTAACCTTAGCCATCAGTTTCATTGTAAAGAGACCATTTTTCTTCTGACAAGCTTGTGAGCATCCTAACCTATAATTCACCCAAATTTGTGAGGCATTAATTCTCTCTGGCAGCTCAATCCATTAAAGACAGTAAAGAATTTGGATCAATTAATACATTCTTTTGACAGACACGGTAATGAAATTGCTACTTCCATTCTATTTGCCCTTTGACGTACGAGCCCAGATCAATCCCAAACTGTTATAAGCGACCATTTTTATGTCTGCTATCCAGCAGTGACTAAGCTATTCTCTCTGCATTCTTGAATTATGTCCCTGGGACTATTTATATAATATATAGCACGTATTAATATTTCCAGAATTGTTCCTTATTTCTATTTGTAAAAATTTACCATTTCACATCTTGAGGATATGAAAATGGTAACAGCCACAAGACAGGGAGTGGTGCAATGTAGAACTGTCTTTCCGTTCTTGGTGGCAGAGATCTTCTCTGTAGTCCCTCGGACACAAGACTCTGACAGGGACTGCTTACTCATACCTGAGTATCATAGAATCATAGAATCATAGAA
>JMFS01038256.1:0-19282 GCA_000699545.1 Podiceps cristatus | reverse complement strand
TTGTCCTTGTTGAACTTCATGAGGTTCACCCTGGCACATCTCTCAAGCCTGTCCAGGTCCCTCTGGATGGCATCCTGTCCCTCAGGCATGTCCACTGCACCACTCAGCTTGGTGTCATCCACAAACTTGCTGAGGGTTCATTCAATCCCACTGTCTATGTCATTGATGAAGATGTTAAAGAGTACTGGTCCCAGTACGGACCCCTGAGGGACACCACTTGTCACTGATCTGCATCCAAACATTAAGGCGTTGACCACTACGCTCTTGACATGACCATCCAGCCAATTCCTTACCCACCGAACAGTCCACCCATCAAATCCATCTCTCCAATTTGGAGAGAAGGATGTTGTGGGGAACCATGTCAAAGGCCTTACGGAAGTCCAGACAGACGACATCCATAGCTCTTCCCTTGTCCACTGATGTAGTCACTCCATCATAAAAGGCCACAAGCTTGGTCAGGCAGGACTTGCCCTTAGTGAAGCCGTACTGGCTGTCTCCAATCACCTCCCTGTCCTCTGTGTTCCTTAGCATAGTTTCTAGGAGAATCTGTTCCACAACCTTCCCAGGCACAGAGGTGAGACTAACAGGTCCGTAGTTGCTAGGATCCTCCTTCTTACCCTTTTTAAAAATGGGGGCAACATTTCACTTTTTCCAGTTCCCAGGGACTTCACCTGACTGCCGTGACTTTTCAAATATCATGGAGACTGGCTTGGCAACTACATCAGCCATTTCCCTCAAGACTCTGGGATGCATCCCCTCAGGTCCCATAGACTTACGTATGTTCAGGTTCCTCAGGTGGTTACAAACCTGATCTCTTACAGTGGGAGGCACTTTGCTACCCCAGTCCCTGTCATGCAGTCCCTCCACTTGAGAGGTGTGGGAAGAGAGGTCACCAGGGAAGACTGAGGCAAAAAAGTCATTGAGTACCTCAGCTTTCTCCATAAATACTAACCTATCGAAACAGGTTTGCAAACACTGAAGAACATGGAGAAGGCTGCAAGTATCACTCAGGAACACTCATTTTAAAGTTTTTTTGGTTTCTATTTTTAAGGCATTTTTTTTTTCCCCTCCTTTTTTAAATTTTTGGTGATGGAGCTTTGTTTTGCTGTCTTTTGGGTTTTTTGTTTTGGTTTGGTTTTTTGTTAGTTTTCAGGTTTAATCTAAGCATTCCTCAAGCTCCTTCGGGGTTCCTATACAAATTACTACCAGTAATTTGGCAGTTGAGGCACAAGTCTACCAGTAACTCTATACAAATTTGGTGTCAAATAATGTACATTTCATAAATTCTGTGTATAAAAAAAGCAGAGCACACTTGGGTGTTCACCTTCTTATAATCTGAATTATTATTTTCAAGCTTTCAAAATACTTCACCTCAGGAGAGCTTAAGTTTGCTTTACTATTCCAAATCTGCCGTTGGTCACTGGGATTTGACATGTACCCCCTGCTCGCCTTTCCTGCTTCACAGAAAAGGCAACTTCAAACATCTTGTTCTGTACTGAGAAGTAAGGGATTTCTTTAAACTGAAATTATTCTTGAGCTACAGCTTAAGGAGAACTGAGAACACAACGCTGGCTAGTAAATTGTTCTACATGAGTTATCTTTACTTTTCTTGTGGAGGCTTAAAAATTTACCCTTCTCTTTTTGTTTATCTGATTGCACAACATTAAGCTGACTGGAACGTTGTGGGGAAAAAAATATCAATTATATATGTAGCAATGAGTCTTATTCTACTGATGATCACTTGATATTAGCTCTTTCTGTGTTTTGTTGGAGGAAAGAAGCCTGTTAACCAGTCACTGCAGATGTTTCTTGTGTTGTTCAGTTTCCTCACCTCAAAACATCTGATATACCAGTGCAAGTTCAATGTTTCCCTTAGAGAATATGAAGGGACCTCATGACAGCTTTTACCAACAGCTGTACACACTGACAGAACTCTCCCTTGGTCAATCAGTAATGACTGTTTCCAACACTGTAAAGCCACATTTCTCAATCGGGATTGCAGAATGGCTCAAATGTGGCCCTGAAGTGGCAGAAGATGTAATTCAGCTTAAGAAATCCCACTCTTTAATAAGGCTTTTGAGGGTCTTAGGAAGTTAGATAAACTACAAGGACATTACACTTTTCAAGAGGTTAGGGAATATTGTTGCAGATGACTGGGCATGTCTCTTGGCTTTATCATTTTCACTGACACTGAACTTGTGGCTCAGCTGCCACACACACAGTTTTACCTTATCAGAAACTCTCTGCTCAAAGCATCAGCTACCAGCATGCCCCGTGCTAATGTTTTTTTTAAACAGTAATATAGTATTTCTAAGAGAGCAAAAAATCATCCTCTAAGATGCATTAGTATTTCTAGTATTGTCTGGATTCCATACCATTGTCATTAAAGAAATATGATCTGATGGTCCTATCCTTACACTGATAGAAACAGATTCACACACAAATGCCTGACAGAATGAGATCAAGGTTTGTCAAACATTGGCTTCACTTCCTGCAGTAATTCAAATCCAGCTCTTCATTTGAATGCTCCCAGCTGAAGTACTGCCTCAATAATTAGTTGTTTTATTTAAGCAAAAGAAGAATCTTGTTGGGCAGCCCTCTTGAAATTAGGAGCAGCTTTTAAGAACTCAAAGATACCAATGTTTTCAAGAGGTGTGGTTTAAAACTGGCAAAAAGAATCAACAATCCTAGCATCTTTCCAAGCTCATTGGGATGTTGAGTCATTTTAGACACAGCTGTGCCAGGTGTGATATTTACAACTCTCAGACACTTTATTTCAGCTGACAACACTTGCTCTGATACACGATCATGGCACATAGCTCATTATTTTATGCAAAACTTGGCCTAAAAATTGGTATCTTCTCTTTATGGTAAAGATGCATAAATTACTTAGCTTTGAAAACAATGTGTTCGCTGTTGGTATTCGTTGAACTCCATTATTAAATCCCAAGAAAGAACATGGAAGGATCTTGTTTTCCTTTGTGGTTTGCTTAAACATCAACCCAGCTTCAGAAGACCTGAGAATGGCGGGGGGAACTTGAGTGCCTGTAACTAACATCAGGCAGCTCTCTACCAAAGAAAGTGTCCTACAAGATGAGAGAGTCAACACTAATGGCCACGCGCATGGTTTTCGCAAAGAACTGTTCTACAGCTAGGAGTGCACATTTCTGTATGCTGTGACCTAAATAATCCTCCCTAAAGAGAATGTCTAAGATTTGCTCTAAAACACATCAATTTTCCAGCAGTGATATTTAAATATGTGGCAAAAAAGCCACTGAATGAAGAGCCAATGCACCATAGCATTTATGGCTTTAATTCAGTATTACTAACTTCAGTGTACCACCACTACCTTCCTACGTTCTCCACACCTCCATCTGAAGCTCACCTGAAGGTATTAGTAGGGCAGCTGGGACTCCCCCACTATTTCAAGAGCTCCGCTTCTCACTGGGCTGCAGATTCAGGCTCCCTTATGCTTATTCTCCCTCTAGTTCCATGGATCTTGCATTTCTGGCACTACAGTGCTTCAAAAGGAAGGGTGGCGACTAGCCTTAACCTGACCACCCTGTGGATGCTGGTGGGTATGGCACCTTCCTGGGAACGGGGAGCATTGTGTCCAGACCTCCTCAGACAGAGGATAATGTAGAACACGGGATTTCTGCACTCCCTGGAAGAATGCCATCATCCCCATGCCAAGGGAGAACAGCATTGCCATCCCTATCACCTTCATTATGTGTCTATTAGCACCATTGCCTCATCTCCAACTGGATGGATGAAAGATACTAATGTGCCATACTGGGTCAGATACTCCAGAGAGAGACAAGAGCTCAGACCTTATCTACTGAGTAGCATTTTCTGTCTTAGCTGTAGGTGACTCCCCTTCCACTATGCAAACTGCCTGGATTTCCCTCCAGAGTCTCCTCTTTGTTTTCAAGATGTTTACACCTACTCTTGGTGGACTGATTGCCCTGCTGAGGTTAAGTGTCTACGGTGCATGAAACACTGTGCCTGATTTATGAGGCTCAGATATTCCACCACGGTAAATGTAACGTAATGTCAGAAAAATGGAAACAACTGAGCAAAGGAGGCGTACCGGAAAGATGTGGGAAGTCTTTTTGTATTGACCAAAAAACCAACTTAAGCCTGGCTGTGAAGTGCATTGTATTGTTACCCTAAATATTAAGTCACTTCAGAATGTAACCACAACAGGTTTTCCCATAAATAAATCAAATCTTTTCCCATGATTCTCTTAATCAAAACTTCCTATTTGAATGACAGTTTTTAATTACTAGATCAAGTTCTGCTTGCATAAAGAGTTTCCATTTCAAAGTAGTATTGCACTGATATGAAAAATCTCTGTGGAGAAACATCCTTGTCATTGAAAAATGCACAAGTTCTGACTACTCTGTGGCTTCCCTATAGAGAGACCACGGCACAATACATAAAGGAAACAACTGCATTAGGATCTTGCCAGATGCATATACCTAATTTGCTACTGATCCCCTCTGTCCCTGAGTGAGCCTCAATTTCTGTATGCTTCTGTTTTCCCCTCTGTAAAAACACAGTTTCTAAAAAGTATTTCTCAACCTGGAGAAGGAAGCAGAAAGGAGGAGGAGGAGTGGGTGATAGGGATTTTATGAGATCCTACTGGAAGTCTTGGGAGTGGTGCCTCTTGGCTGCTCCTGGCTGGGTCTGGTGAGCTGCAGATGCAATTTAGCTAAAAGGCCCTCGCCCTTCAAGGTGAGGACAGGACAGGGAAGCAGCCATTGTGGTGGTGGGGAAGCTATGTAGAATGAGCAAGCCTGAGCTGAGCTTCTGCCAGGATTTGCCATGACAGAAGAGGCAACTGCAGCGCTTACCCCATCCTCCCCTTCTGCCAGGGAGCAGGGTGGCTGCCTGTGCCAGAGAGCTAAAATGGGTACTGCTAGCAGCTGATGGGAGGAGTTAAAACTTGGGTTCTCAAACAAATGAAGAAAAAGGAATGAGAAAATGTCCTACAAGACTCTGGAGCAGCACAGAGGGAAGAGAAGGGAGGTGGGGATTGAGGGAAGGAGTTTGAAAACCGCTGGATTATAATTTTATGGTAGCATTATTTGATGGCCTGACTTAACAAGTCTTTCCAACTTTGGTTCCAAAGATTGTATGGATACTTCCCTATCTCACCCAGGTGTTTGAAGTTTAATTAATTAATGTTTGTAAAGAGCGTTACAATTTCCAGATGAAAGGTCCTATGCAAGTGCAATGTAGTATTACTCATTGAGGTGATTGGGTTAGAGAGTATCACATTACACAATACAGCTCTTCCCTCAATGATTTTAAGTGTTTGAAGTTCTGATAAAATGTATTTATCACTGAGATAGATATAATGGAAATACTCTTAAGGCGTGACCTGGATTATGAAACCAGAGGTATGGTTTTGGGAATGGAACAAACGAGAATTAAAACAACTCCTGAGGCCAGATTTGTCTACAGTTGTATAAAATGTATTCTGTTCTTCCTTTTTTTTTTTTTTTTCCTCCCCCCTTTTCCAGTAGGCTTTTCTTCTCTTCTAAAATAGAACCAGTTATTACGATGGGTGTGAGCAGACATGCAACAGTTCACGTTCAGTTCCTATTTCCATACTCATCCAACTAGACATTTTCTCATGACTTTCTCAAAATTATTGTCTGTTCAATTTCCAACACCACCTCTCCCCTCCCCCATGTTTGGATTAACCCTAAAGGTGAACATTTTCTTTTTGGAAAGTTCTGCTTTAACCAGCCATTAAATTGAATTAAATCAAAAGCTTGTGGACAATGCCAAACTGGAGACTGCAGTTAATATGCTTAAAACAGGGTTGACATTCAAAGCTATTTAGATCAAGACAGTAGCAGGAACTTGATGACACTCAACAATGACAGACGCAAAGTCCTGAATCTGGAATGGACTGATGCCCCTGCATCAGTACCAGCTGGGGAGTAATGGCCTGGGCATCAGCTGTGCTGAAAAGGAGGTGGGGTCCTGGTGTTTAGCAAGCTAAACAGGAGTCACGCACTGTGCCATGGGTATCAACCAGAGCGCATATCAAGGGAATTGCTTTATTCAGCGCCCATCAGATCAGATCGGGAATATGGTGACTAGTTTTGACCCCTCAGTACAAGAAAGGCAAATTGGAGCAAGTTCAAAATAGTGCCACCAGGGTGGTCAGTGGACAGGAGCACTTGACCTAGGAGGAGAGGCTGATGGAGAAAGGCTTGTTCACCTGGAGAACAGCTTCAGGGGACTTAGCAGCAATCTTCCCATACCTACCAGGAAGTTACTGAGAAGAGAGAAGTAGGCTCTTTAGTGAGATACACAGTGGGAAAACAAGAAACAATTGCCATAAACTGAAGGGAGGCTTCAACTGAATATTAGGAAAAAAAGATTTCATGGCAGATAATCAAGCACTGGGGCAGGCTGCCCAAGAGAAACTGTGGAATCTCCACCTTTCAAGGTTTTCAAGACCCAATTGGAAAAAGCCCAGAGCAACCTGATCTGAAATTAAGTGCTGACTCTGCTTTGAGTAGGAGGTTAGACTAGAGACCTCCTGAGGTTCCTTTCAATCTGATTCAATGGGAAGGGAGAGAAACCCTAGTTTACGTTCAGGTTAAGTATACTTGTTCAGAAGTGGACTTGGACTTCTGTGATTAAGAAGTTTGCTCAAAATTTGTTTGAAAAATTACTTTACTCATTATTTGTCAACAGACAATTGTTAATATTCCAACTGTCAGGTTTCATCTTTGTTCTTCTTCCCTCATTTTCTAACAAACCTACCATGATAGCAAACAAAAAAATTTGGGCTGGCTTATAAATGAAGGCATTATTGCATCTAGAGGTCTCAGTTAAAGGAGAAACACAGGGCTTTCAATTATAGCGGGTAATGGAAGAAATATGCACTTCAGTTTGTGCATTTTTACTCTTAAAAAAGAATCTGCATCAAGTTAAATTTGTGAATTACTAAAACACATTATTGACTCACCAAACTTAAAAATACACTGAAAGCTTTCTCTAGCTGACTATTCTCAATTTATTGTGATATTTTAGATGATTAATTTTCCTTGAATGCTGTTTTTATTGTAAAGGACTCACTAGTCTTCTAGAAGGATATTTTTTTCCTTGCATTTTTAACATACATTTTTCTTACTCTTCCAAAGTTCTGCTATATTCCCAGTAGTAGTTGCATGCCTGAGTAAACCATGTAATTAAAAGTGTAACAAAAGCATACCTGCCATAACTCTGATTGTTCTAAATATACGATTATATCTCTGATTTGTCTGGAAACAGAATCAATAACTGAAGCAGGATGTCAAGAAAAAAATGTTTCTTAAAGGGTCACATGTCAGTTTCCACCTTCTTTCTGTCCCATGCTTCTCACCCTCCCCTCTCTCCAAAAAAATACAGAAATCTGTAAGATCAAAATGGAGCAATGTAAAAAGATAAAAAATATTTAAGAGTTACTGATGACTGTGGACTCAAAGGCACATCTTCTTGTGAATCTGTTCCTTAATACTCTAAAGAGGTCAAAAGTATTCAAAAAAGACCTTATTAGACAATGTATGACCATAAATGGACTTTTAGGAAACAGTGAAATCTTAACAGTGGCTAAACTGAAACTATAAGGTTATGAATAATGTACAGACTCTAAGAAATGTCATAGAGTAGCAATATAGGTGCTAACAATACTGAGCAGTTTGGGCAGAAGGGTGATTTCTGTGCTTTGTTCCAAGGATTTTTGGCAAAAAGTTAAATAAACCATCTAGTTTTTGTTACAACTGCATGATATTAAAGGTAAGACTAAGAAAGCATCTTCATGGAAAGAGCATTCTGTGCATAACATGTTAATGGTAGTTAATGAACCAAAACCCACAGAAATCCCTTTGGACAGCTAACAAACACACACAGCTATTAATTAGGTCACAGTTGTTTCCTCACAAGTCTTTTGTTCACTTTAGTTGTAAAAAACACCAACATATCCATTAGACCTGTGGGGAGGTATTCACCAGTGAAGAAAATATTTATTTATTATACATTAAATGCTTGCAATTATATGACTTATTGTGGCAGTTCTGCTGGTTTCTCTCTTTGTAAGTAAACTATAATCACTCAGTTCACAATCTACTCTATTCTGCTCCTCAGAACAACACTCACCTCAATACATCCAATTGTTTCATTTTGCGTACTTCAGGCAACCCTTGTAACTCACTCAGATTTTAAAATGCATCCAGTAAGAAAAACATGGAAAGAATTAACATGCTTCATTTTCGCAAAACAAAAATTGAAGAAAGTATTTATTTTAAGGTTACTATCGAGAAGTGAAAGGTGATTTCTGCTTGAAGCCCAGTTAAATTTGAGTTCCACTCACGAACACTGTTTGCCCACTAAGTCAGTTACTTCATTAACTGGCTGTGAAGAAAATGTTTGCAAAGGGCTCCTGTTCCTACTGCAGAAAATTGCAAAACTGCAGCCTGAACATCATTTCAAGGATACAAGCCAGACAGATTTCCCGAAAGCCTAGGGAAGACCATTACCTTTATGCAAATAATCAGCAAGTATTTCCTAATTTCTATCCATGTGCAATGTACCGTGGGACAGATAAGATGGCAGAGAGGGTATTTGAGAGTGGCAGAGTATATCACTGCTCTGTTGGAAACAAAGATGGTAGAGGCTGCTAGGTTGGTAGTGCTTCATCTTTTCTGTCTGAACCTTGCATTAGAAAGCTGGCCATGTTTGTTACCTCACTGGTCTAGTTCCACTTCTCCCACCACCACCCTTGCCTCCTTCCCTCCATGTCTCCTGCCCCAGAACCTCTACCACTTCCTCCTCACACATCCCACACCACTAACTATTGTCACTGCCTCCCTCAGCCCACCGAGACTGAATTAATAAACCTGACTGAATCCAGCTGACTCTGTCCAGAGCCTTCTGGGTGTGTCTTCACAGGCTCCTCATGCTGGCAGAGTTTATTTGCTCAGGGCTGCTGCTGCGCCTCACCTGCAAAGGGTTCGTGCCTTGCAGGTTGGAAACCACAGGGCCAGACAATGTAAGAAGTATTTTCAGGTCATTACTTCTACGGTTTTATGAGTTGCCAATCACAGTAACTTGGATAACTAGCTTAACTAGGGTAAGTCTAAAGTACAACTTAAACCTCTGCCCACTTTTGGATCAAAATTAAGAAGAAAGAGTCAGTAACATTATTATATGCATGTGTGTGTATATATATATATATATATGTAAAAAAATGAAAATCTGTCTTACCATAATCCTGTCACTATCAATAATGGTGTTCAAGCGGTGTGCAATGGTCAGCACTGTGCAATGAGCAAATTTTTCACGGATCGTCTTTTGAATGAATTCGTCTGTTCTGAAACACAGCAAGAGCAATGCAGACAAAAATTAGATGTTTGCACGGATAACTGAATGGCCGGTGGGTTTGATGACTTCAAACATGACTGTATAGCAGGAAATATGCTTATGAAGTCATTACAGTGCTTCTACCTCTTGTAATATCAGATGACTTGGAGACGTACCTGGAAACATACTCCAAAATGTATCCTCTAATACTTGAGGACAGAGTTTCTTATTGCAAGTAGAGTAATAGGTTTCATTTTAGGAGACTAATCTCCCAGGCTTTGATTACAGAAAAAGGAACGTTCTGTAGATTCAAATATTCCTAGAGATTTCTATACCAAAAAAAAAAAAAAAAAAAGGGCATATTCCCAGAGATTTCTGCACCAAAAAAGTCACTGTTATTTTAAGCTTTAATTTGTTCAAGCAGTGAAGAAAAGTTGGTGATCAACAAAAGAATGAACACAAGACAGCCTATAACTAAGGTTCTCGATTTCAACTGTAAAAGGGGATTAGATAAAAGGAGGTGGTTGGTAAACTAAACTAAGACTGGAGTAGCTCAGGAACTTGAATACAGAAAAAAGAAAGTTTGGGTTATTCTCTAAATCAAGAGTGTTAACTGGAACGCACAACCTAAGGAAAGGGATAAAAGTTTTTAAGTTAAGATCCTCAACCTACTACATGAACTAACCACCTAAGAAAAGGCTATCAGGAGGAAACATAAGACTTGTAAAGAATGAAAACTAAGCTAGAGCACAGGCACTGAACTACAGGGTTTAAGTGACAACTGTCACTGATAAAGCTGAGAACCCTGAAAAGGAAATAAAATTATACCAAAAGATACATAAGACACTAAGATGTTCTTCAGCTGTATAAACAAGCATTATGGCAAAATACATGCATTACTCATAAAACTGGAGATTATTCATGAACTAAATGTAGAAGAGAAGCATTGACACTGCTTAACTTAAAGCATAGCAGTCAGGCTTAAGTTTGGAAATCTAGAGAGTCCTCTCTAAGTCAATGAAAGGGGAAAGACACGGCTGGAAGGTGAATGCGAGCACTTGAATTAGGCAACCACCAGGTGATGAATGCCCTCTAGAGGCACCCGACAGCCCACACCACACAGGAAGCCTTGGCTCCCAACCTGGGCACAAAGCCAGGCCACGTGAATACTCACGTATTGCCCATCAGCCTTCAAAAAGATGGTGAGTGGCGACAATGGAGAAAAAGGCAGCGTGAGAATGCAGGTACAGAAACTAAAATTGTCATCCCAGATAAAAGGAAGACAAAGAGCTCAAAATATACTGGCTGGAAACCAAGGAAGCTCCAGCCTAGAAGTCACACACTTGAAAGCATAGGTTTCATTTCCAGGATTTCTATAAAAACATGAAATTGTACTTTTATTTATAATGGCTGGAGAGTAATAAATGTTGTAGATAGGGTTAAAACAAGGCAAAGCAGATATCTAAACTCATATATTCAGGTAGCCATGTTAGATTCAACAAGTTGCTTGCAAAGCCTTAATTCTTCAAATTGTTAAAAGTAACTGGAAAGTAAAATACAACAAAGATTCATGCAACACTTCTTCCTCTGGCACATTATTATTTTTTAGACAGAAGTAGTACTCTACATTGAATCTGTCTGCACATGATAAATATTTGGTATCATTTCATAAATTAAGTAAAAAGACTTGTTTTGATGCTGCCATGTCAGAAGGCACTAACAATAAAAAGTGGACAAAGACAACTTTGGAAGAACAGGATGACTTAAAGGAATGGAGTAACCATTAAGTTTCCACTGTAGAAAGCACAAGCTCATGCTCTGAAGGACTGAACATAACTTCTGTTACAAACTAAGTTGAAGCAATTGTCATGACAAAGGAATAGACAGATCCCTGCTGATGACAGGACAAATCATGAGAGAGAAGGAAGACAAATAGTTAAGTAAGAGTTCCCATGCACGTGGACTATCATCTTCATCTGGGGACAGAAACATTTAAGCTCTGTTGTGAGCTTAAGAGAACTGGGTTCTGGGCCTCAGTTTGAAAAGGCTTGGTCCTTCTGCTCCTACTTTGTAAAAGGAGCTAAAGAACATGGTGGGAAGGTGTTCCTCAACTCGTTTTGAAGCAAGGCCAGTATACAATCAGGGAAACAGATCGAAGGAGAAGTCAGGATAGAGCCAGCCTCTTCAGCCCTGTGTGTTAACAGCCTCCCTAAGGAAAGGAAGTTGGTCGTCAGTAATGCCCCACATCACAGCAATACCAGTGCTTTCACCTCAATGTTAATGCATGTATCGGTTGTTTGCTATCTTCTCTGCGATGCTTCAATGACCCGACTACTCTAACTTTCAAAAGTAAAAAAAAATCAGGGCCATACATGAAAACACTCAGTAGGGAAGAGGCTTATACAGACAGCAGGGTATATTCTCTGCAATGGTTACAGATAGTGAAACAGAAACAAAAAGTTCAGTACTCCCTAGAAGAGTGCAAAGAAAGCCTTTTTCTTTCCTTATAGTCAAGTTCAAGGTGAGGCTTCCTGCAGAGCTACTAAGAAGCACAGAGAATCGTAGCTTGGTCAGGAATTTCGAAAACAACTTTTTAAAGGGCTCAAAATGATTTGAGACTCTCAGGCTATTCCTACTTTTATCAGAGAAGAACGCCTCATCCTTGAACATCCCACTCCTCTACATTCATTTATTATATTGTCCTTTATTACGTACATTCCTATAGCACCACCTCTTCCTACATTTACAGCAGAAACCATTTGACATTCTTAGATAGATACTATCAAACTATTATCTTAAACAAGTATTTCTTGAATATAAGCTCATCCCTAATGGAAACTGCTGGCCATACTGTGGGTGTGACAAATGTTCTAAAATGAGACTACAAAGTAATCAGAAACAGACCTAATAGCTCCATCTTCAAATATCACAGTATGAAATCTCATGCAGCCATGTCCGCTGATAGGGACTTGACCAGATTCTCTCCAAGGTTCATGGTAGACCTTGGAGTATAGTTTTTGGGGTGGCAGGCAGAAGCACCATTAGTAACCTCCACAAGAATTTTGGGAAGAAGGTAGGAAAGGCAAGAAAATATAAAATACTAAGAAAAGATCTGTGTACAGAATTATGCACTGGCAATGTGCAGAGCCTGTATCACATGCCAATTAGAGCCATTTGCCCTCTAGAAAAATGCCAAAGCAAGCAGCATTTCCAACCTTTTTTCAGGGCATAAATGGACCCTTTGTGGCACCTACTCACACTGAGAAAGTCACCAGGCAAGTGCCAACCGATTCCATCACCCACCTCTGTGGATCAAACACGATTTTTAGGCACATTAGAAACCAAAGATGCAACCTGAATACCGAACTGATGGATGACAGAAACTCAACCCTAACCTGATTATATGAAAACAGGATCCATGATACTCCTCATTACAAGGAACAGTACAGTAAGAAAGCACAAAATCGTAGTATAGCTGTCCCACTGGCACGGCGGTTTGAGGATCTAACACCAAGTTTCACAGCAATACAAGATCTGGTGTAACCTGAATTAGTTGACTGTAAAAAAAACAAATGAAGCCAAACCAAAACAAACTATGTAAAAAGCAAGAATAAATACTACCCGAATAAGAAGCAACAAAGCTGCTGAAAGGAACACTGGATAAGTCACTATCTTCAGTCTAATGTACTCCTGGGATTGTCCTGGAAGCATATCTCACAGTATACAATTCCTGAGTGGCTTTGGATAATTTCTCCAAGAGAAATTATAGCAGTTAGAGGTAACAAAAGGTTAAACCTTACAAGGTTAAGCTGACTAATGAACTGTACTATGAGCAATGTCTGTTTTTACCACACTCAATGAACAACCAATGTAAAAACGTGGCAGTGGACTGGTCCCAAAAAGTTTTCTCCCCTAGAAGCAGTGAAAATATGAGTTAACAGATAATACTGTAGTCAGTGTGCAGAGAGCTTAGTAAGTTCAATTTACACAATATTTTAAGGAAAAAGTCTCAATTACTAAGGATTTTGTTTCATCACCAAAGCGACTACAGAGATTTCTCAGCTCTTCTGCTCTACATTTCATATAGCTTTCCAGAATGATTCAACTGCATTAAAATGACTCCATTCTTAGGGGTAAGAATGTCAGTTTCAGGACCAAGAAGGTAAGATCAAATTAAACATCTGTCAGTCAGTCATGTCAAACACACCAGTAGTCTGGCTTAGGGCAAGCTTCTTTATGGCAAGCTCCTCCCCTCCCTCACGACAGCGCTGACCACCCCTGCAGCATGCAGAGCACCTGGCAGCTATGAGGAGCAAGGGAAATAATAAGGGTATATATGAGAGCTGGAAGATGTAGGAAGGGGGGGGAAAAGGTGCACTCCTTCCCTTCACTCCTTTGCTCAGCTTCACTCAGCAGCAGCCAAGAAAGGCCTGGCTAAGCAGGAGAAACATGGTGGGGAGTCCTTCAGCCCTGGAGAAGGTACGCTGCACACATTTCACCCCACTGTTGTGTCCACTGCCTCATGTCACCTCACCCCTCCTTCTCCTACCCCCAAACCCTGCCCCCTCACATTTGCTTCCAGGTTGAACCGGAAAAGGGAGACGGTTGCAGCAGTGGTTGAGGCAAGGAGATCAATAGCCAGAAAAAAAAAAAAAAAACAACAAAAAAAGAAGTATTATCTCCAGAGCCAGCGGCAGCTCCCCGCGGTTTCCTATCCCAGGTGCTTGATATGATGTGTGCTTGCCGCCAGGCTAGAGACAAGGATGCCAGGTATGGGGGCTGTGCATCAGAAGAGAAGGAGGTTTTCCTTACCTGCCAAAAATGCCTCCCTAACTGCTCAGTTAAGCAACCCACATCAGCATTTCCTGATGAGCATCCCATCAGATTGCACAGCTGAAAAATACTCGGCTCTAGTTATAGCAACGCATTAAAGAAAAGGTAATAATGACTGTAATGCAAACTGAATTCAAAGAAGTTCCAAGTTATTATTTGTATTGTTATGCCTAGAGTTGATACAAACAAACATTTACCTTTTATAATATATATTGCAGCACGCATTAATCAAGATCAATCAAATGGATAGTGCAAGCTGAGAACACACACAAGATGCCAAAACAGGGAGGATGAGTAAGATGGTATTAAATTTCCACAGCTATGATTAATCACAATTAATCTATCAGAGCTCAGCCAAAAATAAACTAATAGTCAAAAAAGAAAAAAAAAAAGGGAGAAAAAAGGAGAACCTCTGGGAAGGGAATGCGCTTCTCTAAAGGTTTTAGAAATACACTGTCAGTTGAACTGCAAAGCTACCCTAGTGGCACCACTTCTCCCCCAAGAAGATGTTAGAAAAATGAGTCACGCCCAGATGACATACAAAATCCTTAATGCATCTGTTTGAGGGACTTGCTGTGTTATTGTCCTCTTTGGACTTTGAGTTCTCCCTCAAGCCATAGTTTGTTGGAACTATATATTCAGCTCAGACTAATTGATGCAGTACGTTTGCAGTATTGTTTCCAAAGTATTTCCACCAGCGCTTCAAATGTTTCAAAAATTAACAGTGGGGGTACTTAGCTATTGGAACAATTTAACAAGGGTTGTCATTGAATTTTTTTTCTATTGAGGTTGGATGTTTTTCTAGAAGTACACTCTAGTTCAAACAGGAATAAATTCAGGAAAGTTCTGCCGGCCTGAGTTATATAAGACAAAATAATGAACGATAAATGAATCCCTCCTGTAGCTTTAAACATCTCCAAATCTGTTTTGCAATTCCTGAGGTGTTTAGGACAGCTTACCTTCCCTCTGCCCCCATTTTATCTGTAACTCATTACACCGGCATCTGAGCCATCTGAAGGGACAGCATCTCATAAGCAAAAGTATCTAGTTTTGCTTATAGCCATTTTTCACCCTTCTAGTTTTAGGTGGGTTTTTTTGTTGGGCATTTTTGTTGTTTTGTTTGGTTTGTTTTTTTGTTTATTGGGGTTTTTTTGGGGTTTTTTTTTGAGGAGAAGATTAATTACTTAATTTTTAGTTATTTATTTCCAAGAGACATTTCTTCCAGAAATCAACAGAACTCAACTTGTTTCATGGCTATTCTGATGTTATCAGTGTTCATTTCCAAGGAGGTTCTTGTCTGGCCTATAGCTGCAGGACTAAACTCTGAATATTAATTTCCCTACTCTATGGAATGCACTGAAATTAGGGATATTTTGAGCGCTTAGTTTATATCAACTGCTCTGTAGCCAAAGCTCAACTGCCCCATTTTGAATAGACAATGATGATGCTATCATTAAAAACATAAAATAGGAACACAACCTATAAGAAATACAAAGTATTTAAGTCCATCTCTACAGTATAGATGATCATATTAGAAGAAAAAACAGCTCATCTTAACATGTCAGACTTTGTTTTTACCTTGGGTCCACATTTGCTGTTGCTTCATCGATGATAAGGATCCGATTTTTTTTTAGAACTGCTCTGGCAAGACACACCAGCTGTCTCTGACCAACACTAAAATTAGACCCAGATTCTGCCAGCTGCGTCTCCATTTTATTAGGTAGATCTTCCACAACCTCTTTCAGTTGCACCTGTTGACATGTCAACATATTGTAGGATGAGTAACTCCCTTTTAAATCAGCTATTGTGTGTCTGATGACACAACAATAAGTATGCAAGGTTTACCTTTTATATTCTGACACAAAATGAGTAAGTGCCAAGTTGGATTACACAGTGTGTCAGTTATTAGAATTCTAAAAACATTAAAGCACATTGTTAGGAATCTATTAATGTTCATTAAAACTAAGATATGAATCAAAACGTAACCAAAGCATCATCCCAAAGGATAATTTTTTCATAAAAGACTTATATAACAATATACATGTCTATACACACATGCACCAACACACACATATACAAACGTGCACACAACGGTCTACCTTTTTCCATCAACAGTGTTATTTGGCTTGTAAATATCAGATATACATTATTAGATTTAATAAGTCACCTCTTCCAAGGCATTCCACAGCTCTTCATCAGTGTATTCACTGAAAGGATCTAAGTTTTTCCTCATACTTCCAGTGAATAAAACAGGCTCCTAAAACCCAGTAAAATTAGCATTCCATTACAAACACAGGTTTCATATTGCAATAGGTAATTTAATAATACTCAGAACTAACCCATAGCAACAATAGCACAGAATTATCCAACAACAAGCTATATTTTATGAAATGCAAAGGAGTATTTCACAATAGCATGCTTGAAGGCAGGGGGGAAAGGCAAGTGTTCAACCAGTCTGTATGAAGATAATCTACCAAACAGGACAGGTCTGTTTGCAAATTGCTGTACACAGTTATGTCAGTACTCAAACAGGCATTTACATGCCACTCTTTTGATGCCACAAGCTATATATATACTTACATGAAATCATTGCTATCCTCCTGGTATTGTTAACAAAAACCAGCAACTATCACTGTCAATGTGCTCACACTCCTCAATAACATTTGGGCAATTTTGAAATTTTTTTTTTTGAGGTAAATAAACCAGAGAGGAGTCAAAGAGTTCACAATGCTTTTCTGGTTTTCCTTCCCTATTTGATTGTGTGGGTTTTTTTTTTGTTTGGGTTTTTTTTTTTTTGTTCGTTTGGGGTTTTGGTTGTTTTTTTTGTTGTTGTTGTTTTTTATTTTTATTTCTTTCATACCGTAAAAGCCCTTCAATTTTATCATCAGAGCCTAAGAGGAACAGCTTTCACCATTTCAACACAATGTATAAACTTATACACATATAAGTTAATCTATACTGCCACAGCTTCAAAGCAAACTTACTGAGAACTGTAGCACTGCTGGGAAAAGCTCTAACTCAAAATACGCTAGAGAGTCAACTCAGTACGTTCTCTCATTCAGGTACCAATGTGAGTTTACCTGTGGTCGAAGTAAATTTTGTTCTACTTCAGTTCCCAGTCAGACCAATAACAGATCATTAACAGAACTGGCACAAATCAATTCACACTGGATAACATAGTGTTTGAGAAGCAGGAAGATGACTTCTGGTCCAGAACTCCTTAAGCAACAGATTGGTACTCACTAATGTGAGTTGCCAGACCTGCGAGTCATGCGCTGACATGACTTTAAGGTTAAAGTCCTCTTAATACCACACATAGAGACAACAAGAAGTCAAAAGCTGTAATCGTGCTAAATGGAGACTATTCATCATGTTGTCAGCCTTCTTTAAATTGCTGAAATCTTATGCAAAATGGCTGGGTTTTTGTTTTTTCTTTTTTTTTCTTCCCCCCGTCCCGAAACAAAGTCTAAACTTACATTGGATAACTTCAGCTTACTCTGAGATTAACCTCTGTCATGACTTACACCCCATCTCACCCTAGCAATGCCCAGATCCAAAGGGCTGCAGCAAATCAGAGCAGAATTTAGACCTTAACCCTTTTATTGTGTTCTCATTTCTAAACCACTCTGAGTGGTATAAAAGGATTAACAAAGACAGAACGTGCCACAAGCAATGTAAAAGAACATATGCATTTCTTGATGTAACATGCCAATTATTTGAAAGTATGTCGCATTAGCAACATGTCACTAAAACCTGTTGAATGAACAAAAGGATTTAATAAAAACTTTAACAGGTTAGAGAACATTTTTCTTCAAAAACACCTAGAAAGTAATTTATTTAACAATACATATTTTAATACACCATTTAGTGTGTTTTGAAGGTATTGTTACATTTATTTTCCTGTTCAATCCATTTTTATAGGTTGGAAAATAAGAGGTTGAATTTATAAAGTGTTCACAACTATTATAAAAGTCCTAACAACAGACATGTACTGCAACAGAAGATAAGGATATTTTTTAATTATCATTTCTGACACAGATTATTATTTAAAATAGTCTGGTTTATGAGAGGAAAGCAATAAGAGAAACCTGTAAATAATTGTTGTAAAAACGCTTGCAGTCAGGGAGGCAGACAACATTTGCATAGAAAAGATTTACAAACACAACCTTCACACAGCTCCATCTAAGCAAGCAATTAGAAGCCTAAGCACATTTTTATTTCTCCAGGTAGGTATTTAAACTTACATATAAGAAAACTTCAGTCTTGCCTCATCACTCTCTAGGAATGGTCCTGTTTAGCATGTTTTATGTTACAATTTTAATAAGCACCTCTCTGGTTTCTTAGCCTCCCACATAATTACGAAGATATTTGCTGAAAAATAACTACCTGATGTTATATTACTATTTCTGTTATTGACACTACTATTAACAAAGTACAACACAATACTTATCACTCAGTTTACTACAGTATGAACCTTCTTCCAAACTGCCCTCCTCTTCTTACTACCACCACTTCATAGTTTTGCATATTTTTAGTGGAAATAAGTCTTTCCTTATGTGGAAAATAAATGCTACCTGCTAGCCTTTGGACACTTAAAACACTTTGTGACCATGACGAAAATCCATGATTTTACAACTATGTCAACAGACCAATGGATGAAAAAACCCCATGTATAATTAAATGAAGTGAACTTTGAGCATCTGCATCATTCAAGATGTAGAAACGGTATTTGACCATCAGCTTTCCTGTCTCAGTACTCTATTTTGTTCAACGGGGTTGAATTCTTCCAAACATAGAAAGCATCCACAATAGCTATGGGCAAGGCTTTGAAAAAGCTGTAGACATAGAATGAACTGATGATCATCTACTTTCTGGAGAAAAGAACGCCACACAAACAAAAAAAAAAATAGAACTTAAATCCATGTAAAGTCCTCTTTACATACAAAAGATGACTAGTTCCAATAAGTACCTCCACTGTGCAACAACAAAGCCTTCAGCACGCAGAAATAAAAAGACGTCCTGCATTAGGTAACAATCCAATTGCTGGGAGAGTACTTTTTATTTATTTATTTATTTATTTATT
>JMFS01038250.1:0-10923 GCA_000699545.1 Podiceps cristatus | reverse complement strand
ATATAAATATATATGTTTTATATATGATATATATAAAACTGTCCAAGAGATGAGGTGAAAGGGCCATAACTTCATGAACAATATTCCTTTAAGATACAGAACAGAAACAATGGGAATTGTCTTTATGTTACTACTGGAAGATCTTTTTGGAGACCTCAGATCAGATCCTGAAGTCTATGAATCAGTATAAAGGTCAGGGTGGTGATTTTTTTTTTTTTTTAAAAAAAAAAAGATGTATTGTTAGTGTCGACTATTTGTTTTAGAATCATAGAACAGCCCAGGTTGGAAGGGACTTCAAAAGATCATGTGGTCCAACCTTTAATGGGAAAAGGAGCATAGATGAGATTACCTAGCATCCTGTCCAGTTGAAAACCTCCAGTGATGAAGACTTTACAGTGTCTCTGGAGGGGTTCTTCCAGTGATTGTTCTCACCGTAGAAAAAAACCTCCCCTGGTGCAACCCATTGCCTCTTGTCTTCTCTGTGTGACTTCTTGTGGAGGAAGAGCCTCTGTCCTCTTTGTAGCCTCCCTTTAAGTACTGAAATACTGTGATGGGGTCCTCCCTGAATCTTCTTCAGGGAGACAAGACCTAACTCCTTCAGTCTTCCAGCCCTTTGATAGTCTTCACGGCCTTCCTTTGGACCTTTTCCAGTCTGTCCATGTCCTTTTTCAGTTGTGGGGACCAGAACTAGACACCATACTCTAGGCATGGCCTGACAAGCACAGAGTAGAGTGGGGTGATCCCATCTCTATCCCTACTAGTAATGCCCCTGCAGATGCAGCCCAGGATCTGATTTGCCTTCGTTGCTGCAGCAGTGTACTTCTGACTCCTGTTCTACCAGGACCCCCGGGTCCCTTTCAACAAGGCTGCTACCTGGCCACATGGATCTTAGCCAGTACGGGGCTCTTTGGTTGTTCCATCCCAGGTGCAGGACGTTGCATTTGTTTTTGGTTTTTTTCACAATATTCTTGCCACCCCACTCTTCCAAGCTATCTGGGGCACCGTGCAGTAAGCTCTCCCTTCTGATGTGTCTACCTCATCACCTAGTTTAGTGTCATCAGCAAATGTAGTGCTTTCAATCTCATCATCCAGGTAATTTATGAAGATACTGAACAGCAAGGGGGCTGGTATCAATCCCTGGGGGACCCCACTTATGGCAGACTGCCAGCCTGTTTTATTTAGCAGCTACTTAGTTCAGCTGAAAAACTTCAATTAAGTTCTATTTCCGTTTATGAAAGATTATAGAGATGTGGCTGTGATCTTGCTGGATCTCCTGTCTGTATCTTATGTTCTGTAAGAATATTTTGTTTGTGCTCTTAATACTTGTGGTGGTTTAACCCCAGCCAGTAACCCAATACCATGTAGCTGCTCGCTTACTTCACCCCTCCCCAGTGTTATGGGGAGGAGAATCGGAAAGAAGGGAAAACTCATGGGTTGAGATAAAAACAATTCACAATTCACTGCCCGTTCCGAGCAGTGGTCACGGAGCGAAACTGAGAACGATCTCAGAATGATCCTGAGCTGTGATCCTGGACCTGCAAGTGCCAGAGTGAAAGAGCACGGGAATGAACACCTGAACAAACAAAAGGCCTCTGGCCTACTGGCCAAACCCCACTTATGTACTGGCCATGACACCTATGGTATGGAATACCGTCTTTGGCCCGTTTGGGTAAATTCTACTGGCTATACCCTTCCCAGATCTTTGCACCCGCACATTAGCAAAACTTGGGAAGCTGAAAAAAGTCCTTCATCTTTTAGCAACAACTAATAACATCAGTGTCTTATCAATATTCTTCACATAGCGAATCCCATACTAAATCCAAAACACAGTAGCTACTGGAAAGCAAATTAGCTCCATCCCAGCCAAAACCAGGATGATACTGTAGCCTTCATAAGTAGCTGAACAAGCTGTATTGCTGATAAAGCATATCCTGACCATTTTTTTTTAAACTGTGATGCCAAGTTCCCAGATCATAAAGATTTCATCAGGTTTTGTTTTTGTTTTGTTTTTCCTGAGAAGCCTCTTGGATATTCAGAGATTACTTCAGCTCACAAAATCATAGTCCTAAGTAGGCAGCAGCGTTGCTGGCATTCTGCAACCCAAGTAATGAGTAGAGAGTTACAAAGCCTTATTCAGCAAAGAAAGGGCTGTATGTGGGAGTGAAGGCACAAGATAAAGAATAATCCCTAAAAGATACCCTGGAAAACATGCCTTTGTACTTAATGACAACAGTTTGAAATCCAGTTTACAGTACAAAAGCAGTTTTTTCTGTTAGAATTAGCAGGAAATGAAGAAGGCAACACATAACTAAAGCAGGACTTCTGAGAACAATTAATAGAAATATGAAATTGGTAATCTAACATTCATTTTGCAGTATTATTCAATCAGGCTGATTTGTGGAAAGTTTATACAGCAGGAAATACTGGATTTGATGTTTGGTTTGGGGTGGTTTTGTAAAATTTAGTGATATGTTTCATTTTTTAAAAAAAATCCATGTCTTTATTGTTCACTGGAGAATTATATCATCTGTACACTTTGTTCACTATTATGTCTCTGTTTCTTCATGTTCAAAAACTATCCATGTTTGTAGTTTGGCTTAAAAAATAAGATTGCAGTGTGCCGCTGATACAGTATGCTAAATAACTATATTCTGCCGCGTAGTATAACCATAATGTGATGGAAAAATTACTTGCAAATCTGATATGAATTAGTACAGCTTTTCTTTGCTAGGTAATCGCAGTGGTTCCTTTTCTAACTTAATAAAATGACCACTCTAGGAAAGCTGGGAAATGATGTATCAGCCTGAATATACCACTTGTGTAAGAGAATAGGCTAAAATTATTTTTTAATTTATAAGTGAGTTTTTATGAACTAGTTTGAGTACAATTCTGTGGCTTTCATTTCTTTTAAAAGCCTCCACATTTTTACTGGGACTAGAATTATTTGAGGTGATTGATATGGGAGTGCTAGGGGGAAAGAAGTTAAGAGCCTTTTTTAGTGCAAAATTTAATTAGTGCTGTAAAATGGAAGGAAAAAAAATTGAGTCCTCAAATATCAATTATAGAACACTCATGTTTTCAGTCAATAGAAACCAACTCAGTGTCGAAATTCCACCACCTTTTCTACATAGGTGGGAATGATGCTTGCTACCTGCTTTTTTCCAAATATGGTCAACTGCACAAAGAAACTGGTGAATTGCTACTGAGATTTGTTATTCTTAATTTGTCTGTAATTCTTACTGAAATTGATAAATACTTCATAAAGTCTTAGTGTGTGACTGTTTGCTTATAGGACACTGCTCTACAAAAACCAAGAGAAGTTTTCAGGCTACCTACAGACTTGTCAGCTTATGATAATCGCCTTTGTGCCTCAATACACTTCTCATCTTCCACATGGGTTACCCTTTCTGATGGTACAGGAAGACTGTATTTAATTAAATCAGACAAGCGTGGAAACAGTGCATCTGAAAAGTGGGAGGTAAGTCTTGTAATTACATATTTAATAATTTTATATCTACCAAATAATTTTTATTCTTGCATTTCATATGAGAATTGCATGTATGTAATGTGAAGAATTGAGCTTTAAATCATAGCTCTGTATCACTGATACAGGATTGTGTTCAATCAGTGATTTTTATACTAATGACTAAATGATTTCTTTATGCACAAATTATCTAAAATTTGAGTGTTTGAAAGGGAACAGCCGTTTGACCGAAGAAGAATCTAAGTGAAAGTGAGTGTTTCTAAATAGGTGGCTAAGTGCTTGTCTAGCTGAATTTTTTCTAAAACCCATTTCCCTTTTCCCTTCCCTATTCATATGTGTCTGTCTAGGATTTCTCTTCACCCCTGCCCCCCCATCTTTTATTGTTAGCTATGTCAGCTGGCCTGTAGGATACTATATATATATTTTTTTTAAAAAATGTCAGAAATTATTGTCAACCAAGCTAAAAGCTACTTTCAGTTTTAAGTTAGGAGATTTCTGGTTTGTTGATGTTTGTCTGTGCGGATGTAATTGTGCTTGAAATATTCACCATTTAATTTGCCCCATCTTAAAAATGCATCCACAGAGACTACAATAAAACTTAAACAAAAGTGCTGATTGAAAAGCTTTGGTAAGTAACCCTGAGGGTTACCTGAAGAGTAGGTATAGTGTAAGCAAAATTATTTCCACCTCTCTGATAGGGAAAATATTCATACTGTGCACTTGGCTCCGAAAAATTATTGGTGCTTAACATTTTTAAATTGTTCATTGTAACTGAAGTATGTCTTTGTTTCATGTGATTAAATTTTTTACATAATTATTTTAAAGGGTCTTCATAAGGAGCATTTTTTGTATCCACACTGAAGTGATCTTACTACACGAATAATGATATTGGTTATCTTGCTTGGACACAACACATATAATTAACTTAACATTTCTACCTGAGCTGCTATGAGTCTTGTAGTCTGTGGTTAGTTCCTCTTTATTCATGAAAGACAAACCTGGTATAAAGTCCCCAGATTTTGCATCTATTTTCTTTATTAGAGGGCAGTTTCCTAAGCAATCAAGGAGTTTTTAGTATTGGCAGGAACTCGGGTGTGTGTCCTGAAGTGAAAGGTTTCAGCATGATGGATTAGCTCCTCCCCCTACATCTTTTCGAGAGTAACTAGGAAATTGGTCATCCTGTTCTTTAGGTGGTTGGTAATAAATATCAACTGGTTTTTATTCTGGTCTGTGTGAGAATGCTGATACATAAATAAGTTACATTGGAGTTGTCAATGTAAC
Organism: Podiceps cristatus; assembly: GCA_000699545.1. Lineage (NCBI taxonomy): Eukaryota > Metazoa > Chordata > Aves > Podicipediformes > Podicipedidae > Podiceps > Podiceps cristatus. The sequence continues at coordinate 6,158 of JMFS01038250.1, read as the reverse complement.
AAAAACATGAGAATTATATGTTCAGTTTCTGTCCTGTTACCATGTAAATTCAGTTAATGAGAATTTAGAGCACCCTGTGGTTTACAGTGATGTTAACATCCCAACCCCATAAATCCTCAAACCTTACCAGGTTTCAGTAACAGCTGGATTCAGCCTATACCCATTCAGCCACTGCAGCTTGAATTCCTTGTCACTTATTCTTTTGTTTTCATGTGTTAATGTTCCAGCAAATAAAGAATGTTTCATTTCTTCTTCTGTGCTGTTTGGCTTCATTTTGTTTTTATCTTCTTGGAGTTTTTGCTGAATTAATACATTTTTGAGAAAAGCTGAAAGACATAGTTTCTAGAACTAAAAATTCCAGCTATATGCTAAATGTCTCAAGCTACAAGACATGCAGTCCTTCTGTATGACATTATTTCATATTTACAGTGGTGCTTATTAGCCTTTCAGTATGACAGTAATATTTATGTACGCTGCCTACCTAGTCCAATATGAATATTGGATGGATTTTTCTAAACCATATACATAAAAATTCAAAAACTTCTAACACTCGCTCCTCCTAATTGTGAATATCATACTCTTTCATTAATAGTTTTTTGTTTTGTACTCCCCTTCATAAAACTTTATAGAGAAGGAAAATTGAATCTTTTTGTAAAGATAGTAGCCAAATAAAGAGAACACCCCTCCCCTCAGTACTGGTTGATGATTAAACACTGGCAGCGATGCGCTAGACCTTCTTATCTTCCTGTTTGCACATGTCAAGGCCTACAGAGATTTGCAGGATGTTGGGGTGTTCAGGGAAGTAGTGAGGGCCTTGGTGAAATGCCTACATTTTCATCTCAGGTGTGAGACTTTCCCCCGGTTGATATGCTGTGTTCATGGATCCTGTTCTGTTCATTAGTTGTTTTATCTCTACTTATTATAGTAGTAAACAGCCATAATGCAGAGGGTTTTGTTTAATGGGCCCCTATAATGATTTTATAATATAAACAGTAATAATTACAAGCATTTCAGAAAAAAGGCTTGATAGCTAAGGAAGGAGGAACTGGAAATATGAGAGATTCATGGATTCATATTGGCAGAGAGGTTTGTGGGAAGCAAACTTTAACTGATTTGGTGTTCACTGAAGCCTTTCACTACTTCCTGATAAAGAGCAAGACTTCCAGTTTTACCTGACTGACTTTTTACTACAATTTTGTCTTCTAGATTGTGTTTAATGAAGAAATAGGAAGTCCATTTATTATAGCACACAGTGTTTCATTTGTAAAATCTGATACACATTCAGTAGCTGTGCTGCTGCTTAGGGTAGAAAAAGATGAATTGGACACAAAAGGAAGTGGATTTCATATTACCTTGGAATGGGTTACAATTACAGAGATAAGTAAAGAGGGTAAGTGTTTTACATTTATATTACTGGTGAGTAATGTCTAACAACAAAAAAAAAATCATGTTTTTATTCTTGGTCTTAGATGTTGATTGTTCCTCAGGTTCTGATACTTCCTTTCCCCCAAACTTCAGCTTGGATTTTACATGGGTAATTTTTTCTTACATTTTGAGATCAAATTATTGGTTGTAGACCTAAATTCTGACAAACATTTGGAAGACAGGAAGAAGTAAAGTTTTATACTGTATATGGTTAATGTAATTATAAAACAAGATAGAACTTTACTTTGTGACATTATGAAATGCAGTTCTTGTTTAGTTTGATCTTGTAAAGTCAAGGTTATACAGAACTGTTTCTAACTAATGCCTTTTGTGCTTTTCAAAATGTTGTACAGCTGGATATGGGGTTTTTTTGTCATTTTTTTCAGCTCCAATTAACAGTGTCATGGGATCGGAATTAGTATGAGATAAGTATAAAACCTGTAGTATAAAAAATAAATATTGCATATTCTACATTTTGCCACAATAAAAGAGTATGAAGTTGTTCAGTTAATTTTAGACTAACACATTAAAACATAATAGTGTATTCATACCTGCTAATTAATAAGTTATCGTAATGAAGTTTGGCAGAGTAATTTATGTGTTCACTATGACCATATATACTTATATGCAATATCAAGGTTTCCATAAAGGATACAAGACACCATGCTTCAGCATCTAATTTAAAGATGGGTGGATTAAATTAATTTACCTTTTTGGGAAGACACTGACACAGTCTCGTTCATTATCTTCCCAAAAGTATGATTTTGCTATACCAATAGAAAGATTAAGTACTTAAGTAGTTGATAGCATACTGCCAAGTTACTATCTAAATGTTCCTTACTCTCCTACATACACAGTTTGGATAGGAGAATAGAGTAGAATAGAATAGTTCAGTTGGAAGGGATCTGCAGTGATTATCTAGTCCAACTGCCTTCAGGGCTGACCAAAAGTTACAGCGTGTTGTTAAGGGTGTTGTCCAAAAGCCCCTTAAACACTGACAGGCCTGGGGCGTCGACCACCTCTCTAGAAAGCCAGTTCCAGTGCTTGACCACCCTCTTGGTAAAGAAAAGTTTCCCAGTGTCCGGTCGAAACCTCCAGTGGTGCGGCTCTGAACCCTTCCCACGCGTCCTGCCCCTGGATCCCAGGGAGAAGAGAGCATGAAAATAAATCTGAATGGAAGCAGTGGTTAGGTCTGTTCACATCTGTGTGGTGCTTGAGGGCTGTGACAGAGGTATAACCATTCAGAGTTTGTTGTTCTCTTAGTTAACTAAGGTTTTAGGAATCCTCACTGTAAAAGCTTGAAAGGGAGAACCACCATGCTGCTTTATTAAACTCAAAATGTTACGTGTTTAGCTTTCTTCTCACCTTTACAAGAAGAATATCATAAAGACTTACTTAAAAAAAAAAAGTATTGATTGAAAATACTGTACAAAAGGTTTAGTCACAATGACAAGTTGTGAGGTTGTAGAGCCTTCTAACAAGTGAGCAAATGCTGTAAGAGAGACATGCAAACAAATTTTATATGTTTCAGTGCATAGTTAAATTCAGTTAAATTTAACAGCTCATTCAGTGAGCGGCTCACTTCCTACTACAACAAAGACATGCTCGTTTTGGTCATGTAGCTAAGCCGAGGTAATTTGTTAATCTTTTAAAGCTTGGAATCTTCTGATTATGTAGATCTCTTACTCTGCTTCTAATTAGAATGGTTGAATCTCTTCAGTTAATATCTCCCCATCCTGACCAAACTTTTTAGGAAAAGGAGGAGGGCTTTAATTAATACCACCAAGTACCAGAATTACATTATAGTCTAGTTATTACTCTTTACTCCACTTCTTGTTTAGCAAACAAGATAACCAACTGAGAGGACTTAAATTATACCTGGTGTATCCATTATTATCTGTATTCTCCAAGAACTTCAGTGTTTCTCTAAGCTTAATGTGGAGCTCAAACAGGAACACATTTTTGAGTACTAGAGTGGTACAGATGGTTTTTACTGTCATTATCTGGTCTTGCCTAATGTTTCTGCTGATGAGTTCCCAGTTTCTTTCAAGTAAAGTTGTAGTTACAAACATAGGGATCTCTTTTAATGAAAAGATGAAACATGAATGTGAAGAACTAAATTCCTGGGGATAATTTTGTCTCCTGTGAGAATTTTAGCAAGTTGTTCAGGGTTTTTTTCTGCTAAAAATCCATGTGTACAATCTGTTATTATTCAGAAGTTGATCAGTTACTGAAGACTGTGTGGGCAGTAAGTTTGACTGGAAAAAGAACAAACGTTGTGTTAGAACCTGTCACCTTACTGGTGTTTTGAGTCATCAGTACTAGTGTTTGGGAGCACAGTGGGAGGTGGCATGGTCCTTGAGGCCAGTAGCTAACATGTGACACCTCCCTTTTAAAGGGCAGTGTTTTACAAGTCTGAGGAAGATGGGCGTTTTCCATTATGAATCAAGTGCTACCACTAGCTGTTTCATTGCTTCTCAAATTTTTACAGCACCTCAAAGAGTATTTGGAAAACGTGTTTGTACAGAGGCAGTGAGTGGTTTTGTGAATTGCTGGGCTAGCTGTGATCAACAAAGACATCATAAGAAAAAAGGGCAATGATAGATTAATTTTGGGGTCTACATATTTAACAAACTCATTGGAAAACAGAAATTTCTTTGTAAACTACAGTACTGTGATCTAACTGGTCGGTTTGGTTAGTATTTTTAAGTAATCAGATTCTCATATAATAATTTGTCTTTTAGAAATTATTTTTTTTTTATTTTATAGGTGATCATAGATATGAAATCCTTAAAAGGAGAGTTTTACAAGGAAAATCAGTCCCCCATTATGCAGCAATAGAGCCGAGTGGGGATGGTCTAATGATTGTTTCTTACAAACCATTCAAGTTTCTGCAAGATGAAGACAACAAATTAGAAGAAAATGATGATGCAAAAGCAACAAATGAAAAGAAAGGTAAGACTTATCTGGCAGATTATGATAGGCTGCTCTGTCTTTCGGCTTAGAAAATATCTTGTCAGTTTAGCGTCTATTTGGAAACTTTAGCAATAAATGTTTGTTTTACAGATTATTTTTTTTTTTAAGGACAGATGGTGGGTTTTTTTGTTTAACCTGGGAAGTTGTATTGTGCATAAACCTGTAGGAGACACTTAAAGAATTTTGTGGTCCTAAGGAAAAGGATATTGTGCAAAAAAAAGAACTATAGTAAGTATTTGCTAGCAGTTGGATTGCTAAGGTAACCCCTAAATTTAGGCATCTGTCAGGAGTACTCAATTAAGAAGCCAGTCTTCCTAGATGGGAGAAGGCAGCGTGGCACCCACTGACTGCCTCAAATAGTTGTTCATGAAAAAGCTCTCTGATATGTCATTTACTCCTGCCTTTCTAAATTTAAAAACAAACACACAAACAAAACCCACAACTTTTTTACTTTTAAAGAATGAGAATCGGGTAAAAGATTCTTTTCTCCAGTGGGAAAGCAGTTCAGAAAAAACAATAAACTTCAGCAAAAGGCATGTATTTTTTTCTTTAAGATCAAAACAAAATTAAGAATGTAAAAGCCTGTTAATAAAGTTGTTTTAACTTACATATTACAGAGCTCTGTGATGTTTATGTAGTTACATTGTATTATTTCAGATTTGATTTTTGCTTCTGAGTGTGAGGCATCAGTTAATGAGCAGATACTAACACAATCTCTGTCAATGGTGCAAAAATCTGTTTGGGAAACAATGCAAAAAGATCAATTTTCTGGAATATATTAGTGTTACACAGTGTGATAGCTGTATGTTGTACATCTAATTGTATTAAGAATAGTCTGTACATACAAATCTTGCAAAGGAGTTCTTCACTGAGCACCATAATGCAATGTCTATGCAGTTGTCACCTGAATGAGCTAGTACAATGTTTTAAGCATCTTAAGAGCTTCTTGAGTTGTGTGCTAAATGTGATTAAAGAAACACAGTAAAGAGCACTACAGGGCTCTTCGCATAGCTCATTTCATGCATGTGCACATATGGCATTGCCAAAGCCCAGAAATCTCTAATGTGTGAAGCAGCAATACCTTTAGAAAAGTTCTCATGGCGCAAAATTCTAATAGTAGAGAAAGTACTGAACCTGAACTCCTAGTTTAGAGGAAAATCTAGTATCTCTTTAAGAGAGAATTTGTCTTTTGCTAACCCTAATGTAGGCTATAATTTTAGTTGCATGGTTATATAAAATTGTAGGCATAATAGATATCAGATGCTAAAACAAGATGTGCTAGCCACAGAACTCTTAATTTTTATAGGAGTTTACAACAACAGATAAAGAAATATTAAGGCGGTTGTGTTGCACATCGGTATTTTCTGTTTTAATCTTCCATAGTCTCCTCTGCACATCTGTGGCATGAGAAGGCTGTCTTGAAGGTGGGGGAGAGGGGAAGTCTAAGCTACTTTTTTGATGTCATTCAGTTTTCTTCTAAATTAAGACTTGTATCATATACAATCTCTTTCAAAGTTTAGAATTTTGAAAGCTGTCATATCTCAGATACTAATAGTTTCTGGGAAGTATATTTGGAGTACTTGTGACTGATCCATTGCAAACAGGAAACTCGTGGTAACGGGCAACAGTGTAAAAGTCCTTCCAGGGTAACGGTTGCTGACATGAAGCTTAAATCAACGAAATCTTGTATTGCATTGTGACAACTTGAGAGCTTCCAAAGGGTCTGTCCATACTTGTGGTTTAACCCTGAATGGTAA
>KL264176.1:0-19818 GCA_000699545.1 Podiceps cristatus | reverse complement strand
AAAAAAAAAAGAAAAAAAAAAAAGGGGGCTCCCCTGAGAATAGAAAACGTTTCAATTTATTCTCAGTGGACCACTTTGATATTTGGAAAGACTTTTGTTTGAAACATTTTACGCAAAGCATTTTATTGCAGCCAAAGGTAGGAGCTACAACTGTATAACCCCAACAGTGTTTTTCCTTCATTGAGTCTTTGAAAGTCAATTAAAGGCTTTAGAAATTGCTTCCACATTAAAGAAAAAAAATCCATTCCTAGCTCTGCTGCATCAAAACAGCATCAGGTAAGTGGTTCTCGCTTCCGTGCATACCCGCATTTCTCAAAATTGTGCCATTGTCACTTTCTATTTGTTCATAAAACGCATCTGCAGTGAAATCCAACCCATAACCACCGTTAAAATGGAGCTTCTGAATTTAAGAATGAAATTATAAGCAGCAATTGTCCGCAAACCCGCAGGGCTGGCCCCCACGGCCCAGGATGCGATGCCGTTACTTCCCTCAGTGCAACCTGTCTTAGGAGAGAGATATCCCAGTCCTCCGAAAACAGGCCCACACAGTTACGTTCCTAACAATATTCTTCACTTTTTCCAAGGGATTAATTCATATGAATAGAGATTATTACTTGGGAAAAGGTTTGATTTCAGCACAATTCTTGGCTCTGGACCCCAACCAGATGGCGAAATGCACGCCTGGGGACAGATCAATAGTGCCCTCCCCGGCGAGTGCAGAATCACCCTTATCCCCCCGCGCTCCTCACCGCTGAGCGCCACCGGGCTGATGCAACACATTCCTCAGTGTCTAGCCACAAGACCTCCAGCATTCAGGCTTTTACCACTAATATTTTCATGCTCAAAGTTTTAATTAAAGGGAACCTGACTCTGCCCAGCAGCCCGCAGGGCGCCGAGCAGCGAGAGGGATGCAGGCAGCACCCCACCAACACGGCACGCACACATGCCCCAAACGGGGCCCGTGGGTCAAGCGTGGGCAATCCGCATCCCTTGACATCCCTATGGTTATTTGGGGAGGAGCTTTAATTTCCACACAGCCTCTCCACGGCTGTGCAAGATGCCCTGCTGTGGGCAGAGCCCCAGCCCCACGCGTCCCTGTGCTTGGCCGGGGGGTGACCGGTGCGGAGCCGAGGGACGTCGGTGCTGGTGCTGCTGGAAACCACCTGGGGCACTGGCAGAGCCTCGTGGCTCTGCTTTCCACTGACTAATGTTTTACAAGGGGGTCAAGGAGAGGTCCAAACAGAAAGTTATGAAATATCAAACTTGGTTTTTTGCTAAGCCCCAGTATTAATAGCTCAGAGGCCAGGCAGGCAGAGGGATTCATGCGACACGAAATAACTCTCTCCAGAGTCAGCAAACGTCTTAGGTGGCTCCAGCCCTGCGTCCGTGCCATCGAACCAGCCAGGTGCGTGAAGCATCGCTGCTGGATGTGCTGCTTTCCTGGAGAGGATAAAATAAACCGAGCAGTGACGTTACTCCTTCTGTTTTTCCCCTGTTGCAGGAGTTTAATCAGCAGCCCAAACCAAAACATTTGTGTCGGTAAAAAGATGGCTACAATTAATCTAAATCTAATAACTGGAATGTTTTCACTGGGGAATTAAAACAAATTATTCCTTTGCTATTGCATCTTCATCTCATTTACATTTTAATCCCAGTAGGATCTTGCTCTGTTATATTTGGAAAATGACTGTATAGAAAGGGAAAAACAACATGGTTGAGGTAGTCAAAGATGCATAGAGAATTTAGCTATTAACTTTTATGGCAGAAGTCTGGCTATGCCAAGCCCCGAATGACTGAAAATTAGGACAAATACTTTGTTTTTTCCCAAACACTGCTAATGCAGAGCCTGGTGGCATTTCAGATTGTGCACACAAACACGGGCAAACAGACAGCTGGGGCAGAAGGTTGTGTGGAAGGTGTAATTACACATTAGCTAGAGCAGAGAAGGTCACTCTTCCATTTGTACCGAAAGTAAAGGAGACTCTTTACCGGAGGACACTGTGTGCAGAGGGAAACCTCTGCCTCCCCACCCTGCGGCTCTCCGCACCCAGACTCAAGCCTTGTTTTCCTTGCTCTGAGGTTTTACCACAGGATAATGGGTTCATACCTTTTTGCTTAAGGTAAACACATAGGGAAGAAAGGCACTTCACCATTGTCAAAGTAAAATTAGTACTATATCCCCTCTTATTCCAACGTGCCTTCCCTACTTTGCCTACCTGTTCTTATTTTAAAGCCAAAGCACACACAAAAAAAATAAAATGCTTACATTTCTGCCCTTTTAAGGATGAGAAGTCCTGGTAAACAGGAACTGTGTCACACAGGTACCACCCTGCAGATCCCCAGTGCTGTCACGGAGTAGCTGATCCCACCAGGGAAACCTGATTACACCAGCAATGGAGGCAGCAGCTCCCTCCACCCCAGACCATCTCCTGCCACTTTCAGCCAACTTAGAGCCATTGCAAAATCCCAGTTTTACCCAAAATAATTATTTTCATGTGATCCTGTGCATCCCTTCACTTAGGAAGATATGAAATGATGGTAACATACTAGAAAGGCTGCAAACACCTAAATCCTCGGAGTTGTTTCCAAGGGCAGTGTTTGCCTCTGCCTTGAGTTCCCCCAATGCATATTCCACATCCTTCTTGCAAGGTACCTCAGACCTGCTTGCTTATGATGCTACTTTACTACATTTTTCACCCTGAATGAATTTAGCTGATCTCCACAAGGTCACAGCTTGCAAACACAGAGAGAGTTTCTGGGTGGTGGACGTACCCATTGGGTACTGCAGCCCAAGCACGTGGGCTTGGGCTCACCTCCACTGAGCCCACAGGTCCTCTGATGGAAGTATTCTTGTGAGTTTCTTTACTCATTTCAGTGAAAAGGAACCAGGTTAGCAAAGATCCACAGCTTAGACTGTCAAAACTAACCCAACAAATTATGATTACAAGGTCCAAACACATCCAGCCCCTCCACAAGCACCTTCTCCAAGGCATGGCCCTAACCAGCTGTGGCACATCTGGGTCCAGAAGGCCACTGCTGTCTCCAGCCCACCTCCAAGGCTCTCCTGCCACAAATAAACTCTTAAGTAGTTCTCAACAGGACAGAAAGAGGATCACCTGCCTTGGGGCTATCTGAATAATGCTTCAACAAGGTGGAGAGCTTTAAATCTTACTAAACCCTCCTGGTGTTTGAGAGAGATGTTATAGGGCCACTAGGAAGAGCGATTCCCACTCCAGAAGAGCAAAAAGCTGGAACTGCACGATGTTGGCTGAGCTTGAATCGAGGGGTCAAGCAGCTTAGGGACAGGGGGATGTCACACCGGTTTGCAAGTAGTCTCTGGAGTACTGTTGTTTGCAGTTCATAGTACTCTGAGCCATTATATAACGCAGGTATTTTCCCCAAAATTTAACCCCACCTCACCCAAGTTTTAAGGTATTAGAGGGATAGCCAACTAAAGCTACAGAAAAATGTCATAAAGAGGCAGCTGGGGCTTTTTTGTTTTGTTTTTTTCCCCATCAAATAAAACTGTTGTGACAAGTGATCATAACTCCATGAGGGCTTCTGCTCTTGTAGACATGGCAAGAGCGGGTGGAAAGCAGGATAAAGCCTTCGGCCACTCTGCACATGACCAGCTCCTCTTCATGGGACGGAGAAAAGCCGGTAAGCTCCTTCATTACCTTTCAAATTCAGTTAAATGCTGGGATACATTAGCAAGAAACAGAATCAAACGTGGTAGGAGATTCGTTCATGAAGCACGCGGTGTGGCTGGCTGCGTGTAACATCACTTCAGGCTGATCTGTGCCCGTAGCGCGGGGTGATGCAATACACACCATCATGGTAGGTAAACTCGGCCGGGCTCCGGTGCCTGCATTTTCTGCGTGGCTTTGCCCTCCTGGCTGACCGTTGTCCAGCAAACCAAGCACAATGCTTTAGTATTAACTTTCAAGGTCTCGCACAGATTGTTCTTTAGGAGCTTGTTGAACTTTTGACACTGTACATCCAGGTTACCCCACAAGATCAAAAAGAGGAGACTTTTGGTCCAAGTGTAGTATTTGCTCAAGCTTGCTGTAATCCCAGGTTTACAGACTGACCTTCCCAAGAGCCCCCTAAGTGCCGCAGAAATCACTCCTCATAAGACAAGCTTCAAAGATGCACTTATTATCTAGGTCGTGTTTATAGGGCACTGCATCACTTAACATTCCTGGAGACCTTTGAGAAACCAAGTGTTTCCAAACACAGAATTAATTTCTAAATTTTTGTCAGTCCTCAGCCCCCTTTCCTAGATACCATGCTTGGGGCTGAAATTTGCCAGGTTTCTAGTGCTGTGGAACAGCAAATCAAACTTTGCAGCTGAAAGATGAAATCCCAGCTCCACTAAAGGTGATGGCAAGGAGCCTGATGACTTCAGTGCAGCCAGAGTTTCACTCAGAAATGATATTCAATATTAATGTTTGTTTAAGCTTGCTGTCCTAAAAGACTACTTTGGATAATTAGCTGTAGCATTTCTGAATATTGTAAAACTAAAGTTGGGGTTTAAAGGCATATTTCTCCCTTAGGGGATCCCCTGTATGCCCTCCACCACTCTGACAAGCTTTGCTCCTGCTTTCCTCCTCCCTCAAACACAACATGCAGCTTCACTGGATGCTACAGAATTGCTCTAGATTTATGCTGGTGTAGCTGGAAGGAAGATCAAACTGAGTATTCAATTACTTATGCACTCAAACATATTTATTCCCCAAGATGAAACTCCTAAATCTGTTATTATTGCCATTCCCTCTTCTATTACTATTAGCATGCTGCTGCTTTCAGATCTATGGAGATGTCAACACCATTTACTGAAACAACAGCTGAAAGATGAGAACATGACAGGGAAATGTTTAGAATTATTAATCATTCGCAAGAACGGAGGAGATTATTGATCTTCCGCAGTTCTAGAAGAGTCTATAATCATTACACGGAGATTCTTCCTAAGACTTTTTATCTTTTCAAGATCTATTTCTTTCATAGTTTGGGTTTTTTTTTTACCCAGATGCTACAGTGATCTAAAGCGAGGTGAAGGGCAACAGCTACCACACCACCGGACAGACCCCAGAGAGGAAAGGTGTTCTTGCAGCAATAAACACGGGTGTTTGTGAAAGCTGGGACAGGCAGGACCTCCCCTGCCAGCGCTGAGTTCTTAGCCCGAAGTCTATGTAAAGGTAAAGGCAACGCCGAAAAGAAGAAGTCATCATGCTTCACAGCATCCCCTATTTTCCTGCTTATGTGGACACCCTCCTGTTGTTACACGTGACATCTGGAAAGGTCAGGCGCTTGCACACGTGGTTGTCCCTTATAACGATAGCTCTGCAGCAACAAATGTCATAAAAGTCTGTATTTAAAGAGGGGAAGATCAATGACGAAACCCACAAGTTTTATACTGTAACGGCTTCTTCCCCCATCAAGAGCACTGCCAGCAGTTCCCATGCCTTTGTCCGGGTGTGAAGGGCTCTAGCTCAGGGAACGCAGAAAACGAAATGCCAGTCTGAGACATGTCTAACGTTCAGTGCTCGGTTTCAAACATCCAATTTTCTGAGGTCCCTGAACAGCCCCCGGAGGAAATAAGTCCCCTCGCAGCCCCCACAGCCTGGATCACTTTACAGTCTTTTGCTCAGACTCCATTACCCCTTCTCAGCTCCTGACATGAAACCACCAGAGCCAAACAGCAGCCACAGAATACACTTTCATTGTTTCAAGGGGAAATAGGTGCTCAGTAGAGCTGCTGGTTTAATAACCCTGGAATTAAACCTTTCTGTCCATCTGCAGCAGAGACCGTAACCCAAATTGCTGCCCAGCCACTCCAGCCAGACCTGAAAAGGCTCTTTTTGCAAACAGGGAAGCAACTCATCCCTCACACCATGCTGGTCATGCAGATCCCAAACCCTGAGCGTGCCAGTCAGCCCCGGTGGGTTAGGGACATCGGCACCTGCCCACCGGGACCAGGCTGAGCCCAGCTGCTGGCTGGGTGGCTGTAGGAGCCTTCAGTCTCCCTTGACAAGGGCTGGATTTGAATCTGTAAGCAAAAAAAGTCACTCGTTCCTATGCCAGCTTTCCAAGGCTTCCAAATCATCTTGGGAATTGCATGCTCAATAACACTAGGCCTGAGCTGTCGAAAGAGTAGACACAAGTTTCCCACGGAGTCACAGCCATTGCTCGGGGCACTGACAGAGCGACAGATCGCTGTCCCAAGTGCAGATGAGCCTTACAGACATTTTCTCCTTTCACCTTAATCCATCCCATATTGGATGACAAAACAGCTTTTTTAATTGCCGTGTAAAACCAGTTCCTAAAGTACATGAGTGAGAGCAAATCCTGCACACAGGGTGTACCCCTGACATTCCTAGTGTGTGACCCAGGAAGCCTCCGAACCGCACCGTCCCGAAGGAGAGGAGGTACCAAGAGGGTCCCTCCATCTACTTCTTTGTAATAGTCTTTCCCAAAGTGCGTGTCACAGACCTTATTTGAGAAAGAATACAGGTTTGGGTAGATCCGAGTTGGAGTGGCTGTTCTTGCGTATTTAAGTGTTAATCCCTTTATGTTTCACCCTTACAAAACAAGCTAAGAACCACCAAGAGCCTGCTAAGAGCCCGGCAATGATCTCCAGCAGCTGCACCCCACAGACACAGGCAACCTAAAAGCAAGATGGTCCTCTACTAACCATTAACAGCAAGATACACACCAGCTACACAGATCAAAGTGGCAGATTGATACCTGGCATCAGTATCTGAGGCAAACATCCCTCTGAGAATATCCACTTGGCGAGGACAAGCAATATTTTTGCACAACAGCAACTTTTGCAGCTGACCTGCAAGTACTCCGTGAGCATTTTAACTTGAAGTAACCAAGGGGACACTTTTGTCCTTTCAGAAAGATCCTGTAGAGAGAAATCTAAAATGTCACCCCTTAATAAGTGACTTGCAGCAAGATTTTAGGAAAAGAATTAGGGAATATTTAATATTTTAAAACATGGTTACATACTATCTCAAGATGTACATGCATGTACATGACTATTCATCAGTAAAACTTCAGGTTTCAAATTTCCAGCACGTTCTCTACAATTGTAAGTGCAAAAAAAACCATTTTTTTTTCAAAAAGAAAGCCAGGAATTTGAACAGAACAAAAGACGTAATACTAAATAAATGAAATAACCCTCCAAGAGTCGAATAATTCCATGTTGGCCCAGTCTCCACCCGTACATAGCAAGATTTCTGAGGAAATAAGAAGAATTGGTGATATCATATATCCTGTCAATAAAATACTCAGCAGTACTGGTTTTCTCAGTTTTGCCAACATACATCACCAGAAAACAGAGAGCCAAATTTGCAATTTCCAAGAACTTTCTCAAAGAAATATATTCTCCCCTTTTGGTGTAGAGATCAAACCTCCTCTTTTCCAAAGAAAGATAGAGTCTTGCTTCACTTACCTCCTCCATAGGTGGTAGCACACATGATGGATGTTATCCAGGCAATCTGGCTGTAGGAGATGCTGTAAACAGCCTGGAGTTCTTTAAAGTAGATTGTGAAAGCTTTAGGAAAGGTATATGCAAACCCAACCGAGATGGAGGCTCCGAACACCACTGCCCACCCCCATCCACCGTCAGGGGGTATGTAGCCCAGGTCTGAAGGGACTGGAGGAGACATGGTCAATCCAGATCTCAGAGCAAAAACCACTTCCCGGTGTCCTGCAGAGGAAAGGATGTGTGCGCTTTACAAAATATGCATATTGTGTAATCAGGTATCATTTTAAAGGGTAGTCAAATAATTTAGAGGGAGAGAGGATCACCCATTCTTGAAGCCTTGATCTTTTGCTGCCTATTAAAAGTTTTATTAATTAATTCTAACGCAACCAAAATCACCTTTCCCTCTCCAATAACGCTGTCCAGCCCTTCCACATTAAATACAAACCCTCAAAATACTCCCACGGCTTCCGTGTTCAGGGATGGCCCTCACTCAGAACTGAAGTCAATGCCTCCGTTTTCTCCTCCACATCCAGCCGGTAGCTCGGTGTCTCACCTCAGGAGATGGCTTCTGTCGGTTGGCTCTGTCACAGTTGCTCAGCCTCTGGAGAGAAGCAGATGCCATAGTTGCACCGTTTCTAGGGTAAATGCTTCATTGCGTGTTTTTCAGACGTGGGTGAAAAACTATGATTTCAGGTTATCCCTGCTTAAAAGAATAATTCCATTATGTGAGCAGCAGGTGATCGACCCCACAGTGCATCCAGCTCCCCTTTTTTTGCAGGGGGACCGGGCTCTCTTGGCTGCTCACTTCCCTTAAGCCAACAAGCAAACTGCAAGCAACTGCTTGCAAAGCGGCTGAAGTTTCTCCCTACTTAGGGGCAGCAATTCCTCTCGTGCTGGTGCTTGCCAGGTTAGCAGGTTATGCTCAGGCACAACACAGAACAAAGAGGGCATTCACTTATTTGCATTCTTCCCATTTTCCTCGGTCATTGAAATGAAATGAGGATAAAAAAAAAAAAAAAAGTAAAACCTACGTGCTTCTCAGGAGTTAATCCACAAGCCTCCTCTCAAGGTCAAGACATAAAACCAGAGGGGAGAGGAGTAGGTCCCTCAGCAAAGGGTGCCTGGTAGGTGCACCTGCATCTCTGTGGATAAAAGGTGGTTTATTGTCTTTATATATTCCAAGCTCAGAAGCAAACAGAGCTGATAAGAAAGGGCATCATCACAGCTAATGGGAAGGAGCAGGGCCAAATGTCTGCTAGACACATTTTGCTGAAGGTGAGAGGTAGTAATCAGCTAACTAGGGAGAGAGGGACTTGCTTATCTTGAAAAAAAAAAAAAAAACCCACACAAAAAAAACACCCCACCTTAAGAAAAGTACAGTGTAATTTGCATCTATTTGAGAGCCCATTGCCTCCTGAGAGATGTAGTTTGGATTCAAACTGTAAGTAGGAGAACACTACTGAAACCATAAAGAAAAATATACTTTAAGCTGGTGATGTGCTTACTGATGCACTCCTGAATTCACCCCTTCTTTCATCTACTTCCACAGCTGTTCAGTGGTAACACCCATACGGGACTCTTACGCTGCAGGCTTCAAGCTCCCCCTACGTCCGGACAACTGTTGCCCATACAACAGACAGAGACGCGTTGCCTCCTCTCCGACCTCAGCAGCACGCTGGGGCACCCCGATCGTGAACTGAATGTACAGCGTTAAGACAAGGAGCTGAAAGACAGTTCAAGAACGCAGCAGAAACACAATGAGATCTGGTTTATAAACTCTCAAAGCATTTATTCCCCGCTCCTCTCAAGAAGGCGTTATCCCAGAGCCTCCTACTTCTCGTTAACAACTTACTAACTCAAGTTTATCCACTTCATTTTATAATTGTTTTGTGCTGATGGTGTTACACAGCTCACAGGCTTTCTCCTTTTCCCTGGTGTTATCCCTGATGGTTTTACTGAGAGCAATCATCTCCCTCGTAGCCCTCACTTCACCTGGGTAAAGCAGCTGTGTTTTTCCCCTCTCCCTAACAAGGACCATGGGAACAGAGAACCTGCCTTCCCCTGGTTGCCCATGTTCATGCTGCCCATCATCTTAATGGCAGCTAAAGGCTGTGGAAGGGAAAACAGCCCCAAGCAAGGAGAATACCACGTTGCTTTTGGGCAAGATTTCCAGATAGATCAGGAAATACAGGGATGAGTTTAGGAATCCCTTTGCAAAATACTCTTCATCAGACCTCCATTGAAAGTTTTCACACGCATCATCCCGGAAGACAACTGTTGTTTTGGGTTTTTTTTCATCATAACCTTCCTTCACTGTCTTGTTTTGTTGGGTTTTTTTGTTCTGTTTTTTATCAGAGATGGAGACTATTCACCTCCCTTTACATTTTATTTAAGAGAAATCATGTAAGCCCGTGCTCAGTGTTGCAAAGGCTGGTTCTGGAGGCCCTCAAAGGTTATGCCAGTGAAAGATCACCACACATCAGTCTTGTTCTCACCCTCCTCCCTTGGCACCCACTACTAGCCACTGTGGGCAAGAAGGACTTGTGGCCAGATCCAGTCTAGCAGCACAGAGAGATTGCGTTGCACGTGCAGCTGCAAGCGTTGCTCCACCTGAGGATTCATGGCTGCTTAAAGCCCAGGGTCCTCAGTGGAAGATGAGAGGAAGGTGTGGTGGAAGAAGTCCTTCTGCCTAAACACCCTTCAAATTAAAGCCAGTTTATTCCATTGCTTGTTTGGGATTATCACAGGTGTGTCTGAACAGGGAAGTCCAAGCAGACATGACTACTACTCACACTTTGAGGTGGCCATATGCCTGCAAATCTGAGGCAGGAGTTGTGCAGCCACCCGAGAGCCGTGCTGTGCCCGGGCTAGCGAGCCTGTCTGCTCCGTGTGGAAACGGGCAGGTAAAGAACCCTACGTCAGCCTGTACCTTCACTTGAAAGCACCCTTTTACTGGGCCAAGAGCTGCTGCACTCTTCACTGCTGCTCCGAGGGCCACCGGGCAAATGCACACGTAAGAACTACTCAACCCTTAATGTAAAAATTCCTACAGCTCTAGACCTCTGTCCAAAGCAGATGAGCAAAGCCCAGTTGTAACTGAGGGAAACATTAGTCCAAAAATACTGATATTTAATAAATCCCATGTTGAAGAACTCTAATTTCTACCTGGATAACATCCAGGGTGGCAAGTTGTTGAATTTTCTGAGATTTCATTGCTATATCAAGAGAAGACCAATGAAGATGTCTTTTATGATGAAATAATAAATAATAATGCAAAAGTCCTGTTACACTATGAGGGATGCTATGTTATAATTTCAGCAGCAAGGAAGATTGCACTTGCAAAGTTTCTTCTGTTCTGATATTAAGTCATAAAATGGCCTGATAGAAATTTGTGGAATATTATTTTTCAATTACAGGCATCCAGAATACATGGAAAAAGTTATGCTGATGCAGAATGTATTATGTCCCATCATTTGAGGTTGGTGGCCCTGCCTGTGGCAGGGGGGGTGGAACTCTGTGATCCTTGGGGGCCCTTCCAACCCAAACCTTTCTATGATTCTATGATCTAAGTTCTTCTATGGAAAAAAATAGTGGTGAAGTTGGAATGACTGTCCCTTGACAAGAAGTTTAAGAGATTTTTATTACTTATCAAAGATGCATTTCATTTCACTGTTTCTATTTATGGTTATTGTACCCAGTTAAGGCCATTCAAATATTATGGAGAATACCAAGATCCCCAACATATTGACATATCCTGGAGGTTCAAA
Source organism: Podiceps cristatus (assembly GCA_000699545.1). Lineage (NCBI taxonomy): Eukaryota > Metazoa > Chordata > Aves > Podicipediformes > Podicipedidae > Podiceps > Podiceps cristatus. The sequence continues at coordinate 8,556 of KL264176.1, read as the reverse complement.
AATTAGACAAAATAAAATTGATTAATGGGTGAGCACAGTGAGGACATTTCCTTATTTAACATTATGTTTTGTATTCACAATCTACCAAAGTTTAGGATATGCAAAAATTCTCAAGACCCTCAGATTAAAATCTTTTTTGGCACTCCTTTAAAAAGGTTGAGCCTGAACTTTAAATATATTTTCAGGGATTAAAAAGAAAGGTTATTTTTTATTACCATCAATTCAGTCTGCTTGTAAAACTGTGACTAACTGTATACCATCTTAAAGAGTCTCACATTATGAATATATTTGTTCATTTAATTTCATTTTCTGTTTAACAGGAGATTTATTGAGAAGACATTAGCATAAAATCAGATTACGGTATGAGCTTCATTGTCCAGCTTTTCTATAGCAAGGCTAATTCTTACAAAACACAGAAAACCAAAGCGAGGAACTGAAGGTAAATGAAAATGTAGTGTATACTAAAAAATAAAAATCACATCAGTTGACTCTTACTTTCCTGGCTGTAAAACTTGGAGGAACCAGACTTTAGGGAGTTTAATAGCCTGAGCAATGAACAGACAGCAATGTGATACGTGCACATTCTCCCCTCATTTCTCCTGCAGCGTCCCAGTGGTTTGTGGGGACATTGGTACGGCCCAGGACCACTCTCTCACGGAGCATTAACCCTTCCATTACCACCATCTTAGCTGTGCCTTTATCACCTTAAAGTTTCTCTGCACCAGTCCCCCAGGTTTGCTCTTAATTTCCACGTGGCACCGTAACAGCTTCTTCTCCAATATCGACCTCAAGGAAATATTTTACATTTTGATTTTCCTTTTTAATAACTGTTCTGTAAACTGTTTGATGTCCCCTGGGAAGCCCTTGTTCTCTCGTGCCTATGCCTATTCCCCTCCAGGACTATGCTTGGTTTTTCCCCTCGATATTGTTCAGGCCCTGACACACTACTCAAGTAGAACTGCAGACCTGTAATTTTCCAAGTCACATTTAAATGGAGACATTACATTTCACTTGTTGTTCTCCAGTTGCATTGCGTGTGGAATTTCATTTGTCAGCTTTTTGAGCTCCTTCCATCTTATCCTTGACAGGTTTTATCTTTGCTTTACCCAGAGAACATTGAAACACCCACCTCTGTATTCCCTTTTATTGTAGTAGAGGAAAATCCTGAGCTGCCTTTATAGCCATGGTCTGACTCAAATTCACTTGTAGGCTCCTTCATTTTACCCCTATTTCCTTTTTGTGAAGTTATACCTGTCTGGACTTCCTGTTTCTCCATCTACCATTCCCTATAGGCTTCCTGCTTTATTCCTGGTGTTTAATTTTGGGGTTTTTTGTTTGTGTTCATGTTTTGTTTTGTTTTAATTTATTCATTGGTCACATCTGGATCGTCTTCATCTACTATTCTTCCCTTCTCTTTAGGAAATTGGCTAAGGCTACTATCAACAACTTCAAAATAAAGAAATTCCAGATCTCTTGCACATTCAAAGCACTTACATCTCAATCCAGTTGACATTACCAGCTTCCTTCCTGAATTTATTGAGCTTTTGTCTTTCAGAACCAACATATACAATCATAGTCCTCCATTTCTGTAAGCCAAATCAACTGGAGACTATTCTTGGACTATACAATTACTTTCTACAACATTTGTTTTATTCAGTTGGGGTTTCTTAGTTGTTAAATGAGATAATCGTGACGAATCCAAACCGAGTCTAACACAGCATCACCTGTTGATCCAGGGACCCCATGATACCAAGTTTCCCGCAACCCAAGCAAGCCACCGTGCACCAGACGGACGAACTCACGAACCGCCATTCAGTGGGACTGCGCTCTCTGCGGCAGAGCTGGTACCGCTCGGACTCCCCTCCCTGCGGCACTCCGGCGGCTGGCTCCCCTGGCAGAGACCTGCTCAGCTTTTAAAGCCATCTGCTGAACTCTTACCCCACCCCAGATGCAGCTGAGATCAAAGGTTGAGATCAGAGGCTGCATTGTCAGATGCAAGACCTGTTCTGTAACTTGCAACACCCTCTGCCACCCGAACCCTCAAGTTACATCCAAAGGCAACTGCATCCCACATCAACTAACCTTTGATGAACGGGGATGGCCCTTCACCCACCAGAGACAAATTCAGGGGAAACTCCCTGCTTGCAGTGCTCGGAGTGCTGGCCTCTCTCAGATCTCTGGGGATGTTAATAAATTATTGGTCAGTTATCCCCTTTCCTTCCTCCCACTCTTCCCTATACATATTAACTTATTCTTTCCTCACGACACATTTCTGCAGGTTCTGTTCCCACTCTCCTCTGGGGGAATTTGCATACAGAGAGCTCCTATCTTTGCCCATCCTGCTATAGCAATTTTAACCTTCTGGATGAAATTCTCTTGCATGACCACTGGGTCACCTAAAATCCTGCGTCAGAGTTATTTTGATCACTCAAGAACAAATGAAGGGATTCGCAGGCCATGGCAACACTTACCAAGGGCTGAATTTCACCCTGGAGTGAGGGGAGGGGATACAGAAAGTTCCTGAATTTCTTGCCAGTAACCAAGCAGTTGACTTAGACCAGTGAGTGAGCAATGTCCACAACACGAGTCCCCACTTTGCGGAGGTTTACATAACCCAATTTCAGTAGGAATGTTTCCATAAGACTTATGTTGCAAATCCCCATTTGGGGAATTTAAAACATTCCCCTCACATGTTAATAATCCAGAAGCTGCAATTTGCTACTTAAGCACAAAAAAAAAAAAAAAAAAAAAAAAAAAAAAAAAAAAGGAAAAAAACTGACCGTAAGCAGGCCAGGGTGATGTTTTCATCCAATCCAAGTAGGAAACTCAGTAGAAAGGTAAACAAAGAAAAAAATGATTCATCCAAGCTAACTTTGCCAGTCATCATCTACTGTAGCCCATATTTCCTGCCTTGTAGCCACATGCAATGACAGTCATTCCATGTGGCTATTTCATATTGCACCAGCAAAAATATCTTCCTTGCAAGGACACAACAGACACGTAAAACCATGCACTAGCTCCCAGTTTACATTAATAAGAAAGGCTGCTACCAACGCTATCCCAGCCAGCTCAGATGTTCTTCTCACAAACACAGGGCATACAATGCACACCTCCCATTTAAAAGGTTTTTCTACCCATCAATAATAACAGCATGCTAAAAAAGTCTCCACTGGTCAAAAGACAGCAAGATAAATTCTTGGGAGAAATCCATCGAGGGCTGTTAAATACAAAGATGCCACTTCTGGCATTGCAGATTGCAAAATGCTGGAGACTGGGGGGTATTGACAGCTAGCTCCGGTCTTGTCTCCCCAGGTATCCACCATTATTTCACTGCCAGGGAGAGAATATCATTTGGACATACCTTGGTCTGATCAATCTTATGGTCCAGCTCTTTCTCCCTCGCTGGTCATGGCTTCTACCAGTTATCCTTCCTAAAAATGTTTTACACCTAGATATATAACAAGAGTATCTGGTGGTTTTGCTGTCTTCTAAAAGAAATAAATCTTTAAATGCAGTTATAGGTGGTATGAGAATTCATTACAGATTGTTCGAGATGCACATGTCCTCTGTCCCATAGGAGGTCATCAGAAGCCGCCTATTGAAGAAGCTGCAGTCACACCAGATGCAGAGTTCACAGGAGTCATTTCTTTCAACACCGCACCTTTAGGAATAATGTTACTGTAAAAACTTAATGGCATTGCAAAAGGTGAAATTCCTTTAGATTTTCAGAATTAAGTAACTTCTACATTGCTGGTCATCTTCTTCCAAAAATGTGCTGTCTCCTTTGTTGCAGGCATTTCATAGTTCCCTTGGCTCTAAGCTATTTTAACTGGTGCCTTACCAAATCATAACGTGAATTTGCCTTTAAGTTACATTGTCCCTCCTTCCATCTCTGTGTTAATAGCAATTGCCTAAATTATAAAGGTTTTCTGCTGATAGTTATTGGGCTGTGACCACTTGTATGCATGCAATGGCAATTCAAACTATCGAGACTGTTGGAGGGGGTCCAGAGGAGGCCACGAAGATGGTCAGAGGGCTGGAGCACCTCTGCTGTGAGAGAGGTGGGGCTGTTCAGCCCAGAGCAGAAAAGCTCCAGACCTTCCAGTAGCTCAAGGGGGCCCACAAGAAAGCTGCAGAGGGACTTTAGACAAGGGCATGTAGTGCTAGAACAAGGCGTAATTAATGGCTTTAAACTGAAAGAGGGTAAATTAGATGAGGTAGAAGGAAGAAATTCTTCCCTGTGAGGGTAGCAAGGCACTGGAATGGGCTGCCCGGAGAAATTGTGGCTGACCCACGACCTTCCAGTAGCTCAAGGGGGCCCACAAGAAAGCTGCAGAGGGACTTTAGACAAGGGCATGTAGTGCTAGAACAAGGCGTAATTAATGGCTTTAAACTGAAAGAGGGTAAATTAGATGAGGTAGAAGGAAGAAATTCTTCCCTGTGAGGGTAGCAAGGCACTGGAATGGGCTGCCCAGAGAAATTGTGGCTGACCCATCCCTGGAAGTGTTCAAGGCCACGTCGGACAGGGCTTTGAGAAACCTGGTGTAGCAGAAGGTGGCCCTGGCCATGGCCAGGAGCTTGGAACTAGTTGATCTTTAAGGTCCACTCCAACCCAAACCATTCTATGATTCTATGACTGCTTTTAAATATCACTTTGGAAAAATCTTATTCACTTCCACTGGTGGTTGAGATGGACAAAAGCAGAAGAAACTCTCCTTTAGTATTTCATTGGCCTATGAAGAATTGAAATTTGAATGACTAATGAGATGGCTCTTTCTTCTGTGCAATTCCTCTCCATATACTAGTTTTGATGTAAAGTGTGATGCATCTTATTTCTTTTGTTTAAGAAAAACAAAATGCAAATTTGCAGAGTAAATACAATTTAAGCTCTTCATTTATTGGCTGTGTGAAAAGGTTAATTTGATATTCTCTAAATATTCCTGCCCCTGAACTTTTCAGAATGTTTGAAGAAATCTGTTACTGAAGGAATATGAACAGAATCAAACTGGAAGAATATGAAGTAATTCAAAATTTATCTGCAAATATTTTTCTGCAGCTGATGTATTACATACCATTTTGACTTCAAATTAATCTAATTAAATTCAGAATTGAGTTTACAGATAATCAGAACCTACAGATGTATCCTTAAAAAAAAGAATCAAAAGTTGGCACAAACGGAGCATACAGTTAATACTTCTTACATTTGGAATGGACATCACCCGCTTTCTGTGACAGTAAGAGCTACAGAACACAGGCCACGTGCAGGTCACGGGAACACAGAGAACATTCCTTTAAATGGATTTATTTGGTACTATTTTGGTTGATGTTTTACAGGCATGTTATCATTGCTGGTACTCAGTGACACTTAAAAGATCTAAATAAGCACAAGCTGTCTCTTAACAGGTCAGACTCCACACTTCAAAGACGGTAACGGAGGCTGCCAGGGCACGCAGCCTCCATCCCGTTAACCGGCTGCGGGGACAGGCTACGTCCTGGTCTGCAGCCGCAGAAAGCAGCAGGACATAGGAGAAATCTGTCACCCACTTGTATAGAATTGCATGCAGCAACGGTCCTTCCATGCTGGGAAGGTCTCACCATCGTTCAGGTACTACAAAGAGTAGGACATAATGCTTCTTCTATTTCCCTTTTGTTCCTCTTCAGGCAGATCTATGCCATCTTTACTCAAAGCTTATGACATGCAGGAAGCTGCCTAGTCCTTCAAAACCAGTCAAACTCAGCCAAATGTTTTCCAAATGGGGATTTTTAGCATTTTTTTCTATGAGGAAAGATAGTTTTTAGCTTTTTGTACAACATGTGCTCGATCACTCTCACTATCTGCTACAACAATCCTCTCAGTTTCTGAGATGGTGTCTGGTTTAAATTACATTTTGTGCACAGCCAAAGCTTTCAAAGATGTAACAAGTCCGTACAGGTTTTGTGTGTAATTAGTTGACTAAAAAGAAAAGAGATCCCGCTGCCACCTCCTGTAAGGGAAAGCTAACAAAGCCACTTTTGTTATGCTTCAGAAAATCCACTATGAAGAGATACATTAGAAACCAGTTAGTTTTCCTGCTGCTGAAATAACTTGTTAAATCATAGCTTGATCACGTAAACTTAGCTAAACTTAATAAATACCTGCCTCTTACAGTGGATCTTTGCATTAGTATTTGCGTAAAGTACAGAAACACGTTAAGTCAGCAGTGAGGCACATGGGACCTTAACTAGATGTTAAGAAGGGGGAGGTTCAAGTTTTGTTGGACTAACTCTTCCCCCTTTGAAAGGCAGAGAGGGGAGTACATGTTGCAAAGAGATAAGGAGAAAGCAACGGCTGGGTGGTTATTTCTCCACCTATTGACTGTACACGAGTGCCCAGCTGTGAGATGTTCCCCTGCACACAGCAGATACCAGTGTACTTCTTGATAGCTTTGGGGCTATGAAGAACCAGAGCATGGATTCATGAAAGTGGACTGCCATGGAACAAACCTGGTGGATCATTTCATTTAAGTAATCTACTTTGTTCTGGTGTGTGTCTTCCATTCCTCCAGCAAATGCTTCCAAAATAATATGCCTTGCTTCCCAAAGGATGTCTGAAAGGAAAAAGATGGCCAGAAAAGAATTCCACACCCTCCAGGACAGAAACAGTCTCTCAAGTGCCCATCCATTTATCTCTCCAAAAAGTACATCAGAATTTAGTGTCCAAAGAAGGAAAATCCTCTCTGGTGCTTAGAGGGTATAATCATTTGCAAAAATATGGTAAAACCGCTCCCTTAGTTAGCTGTTACTCCCCTCATACCCGAACAGGTTAACTCAACCATGCAAAGTTATCTCATCCATTGCTGTGCGGCATAACGCATGCCAAGCGTTAAGAGGATTTCATAAGAGCTACTAGGAAATTTGGGGCACTGGGTGCCAATTCATTTATCTATTTTTTGCCATGAAAGCAAAAGAGAAATTAGAGAATCGAAGAACAGTCAAACTACTCCTGTTCCAGTGTTGGCTCTGGTCCCTCTCCACGCCCGTTACAAACCCAGAGTGCCTTCCTGATACAATTTTGATGACTTAACTGAAAGTTTGCAGACATCTCCATAAACATCTTTTATAAACCTGATAACAGCTACTACTTAACTCATAAATATACAGGTATCTTTTTGAAGGAGCCATGAGCACTGCAGCGAAGCACAAGGACCATTCAGATGTATCTGAAGAGTGAGGTGCTCACTCAGGCTTCTGCTACAACAGCTCAGTTCAGTTTCTTTTTCCCTGGTTAAACCCCTTATAAGGGGATAATTCCAGTTAGCTTCAGAAGCTTTAGCTTTGTCCAGACTGTGAACCCCGAGTTCATTTGATTTGTCCTCAGGAAACCAATGTAATTTGGTTATCTTTTTTTTACACTCTTATTTTGCTTTGATATAACTGTTTCCCTTGGGATCACAGAGGGAGGGCTCTCTTTTTTTGTTCTTGCCAGCTTCAGCTCTTTCTTGATTACTTTAATTCCCAACAGTTCATTACATACTAGCACATTGCAAAACCATCACAGGGCACTAGAGGATCTTCCCTTCTAATTCTTAAGAGTTCTGGGCAGAGCAAAGGTGCTCCAAAGGAGACAGCAGACAGGGAGACTCAGGTTAGGATGCAGTTCCCAAATATTTGAATGGTAAAAGCAAACTCCATTCTGAGGTTGGACAATTTGGACTCTCAGTCACTATTTTATTAATAAACCTCCAGAGATAGCATGAAAGTACAGCTAAATCTGCCTAACAGCAGCCATTACTATTTCATTGCCCCAGCCAATTCCTTAGATGTGGAAGCAAGTAGAGAATGTGTATAGTTTAGTGTGTGTTGTTGATTTATTCAGCCCACTAAAATAAGTTAAAACAGCAAGCCTACCTCCTCTGTGCTGGCTTCGTCACTTTTTCTGCTAGGTCTTCAAGAGGATGCGTCCCCAGTTTTTAACGGGCCAATTGCAGATCCGGACAGCAACGCAGGAAGGCAAGCAGTGCCTTTGCTCTGCAGGCTAATTTCTCCAGAGGAATCTTCCCAGCAATGGAAGGCTGCAAACAGAAAAGATATCAGGATTGTCCGGTACACGTTGCCGTAGCTTGGAGGAAAGGAGCTCAACTACATGAGGAATGATGCCGCGATGACACAAACTAAACCAGTGATTACAGATGGATCCTGGGCCCTTTGGGTGCTGTAACTGGAGAGCCGCAGGCTGCTCTTCAGTCTGACAGGTGGGAGGGTACCATTCCGAAACAGCGAGCAGGAGCGCCCATCTGTTAGCACAAACTCCCCCAAGGTCAGGATCATCGTGCAGCCGTCTCCGGAAAGGTGGGCACGGCACTGCCTCGCTCACAAGCAGTCTGCTGCAACGGCCGCGGCAGGCGGTCCAGCCTGACCTACTGATCACGCGCGGCAGAGTTCAGCTGGCACACACAACCACCACCAGCCTGGACTCCTGGATGGCTGCTGCTGGGGCCAAACGGGCAGGCGAACAGCCTTCAAGTCACACCTAGGCAAGTTTCCAGGTGGGGGGCGAGGAGCTGAGGGGGCGGGAGG
>JMFS01038247.1:0-17478 GCA_000699545.1 Podiceps cristatus | reverse complement strand
TGATCGTTCAGCAGCAACGAAAACAGCAGCGGGCTATCATCACTTTTCCCACACTAAATCCAAAACACAGGAACTGCTGGAGACAAAACTAACTCCATCCTGGCTGAAACCAGGACACCCAAGTATGGGAATGCTCAGCGTGGCACCCCACTCTGCCAACCAGAGACCTTGACAGCAGGGAAAGTAAAATCTCGTGTCACTTTAAAATAATTGGAATACTGAAAGCCTCATAAAAATAAACAGGAAGATATTTAATAATTTCACATCACTTTTGCCTTATACAGGTAATACAACATATCTTTAATGACTTTTCCTAAATTATTAGGTGCTCTCCATGCTTATTCAATTTTAATGCTGTTTTCTTCCAATATTATTGCAATCTGCATTAAGCATATAATCTAAATTTTTCTAAAATATAAAAATAGAAAAGTAATTGTTACCTTTGGGATTTTGATAATGGCAAGTGTAATCACTGTTTTCAGGACCCTTTCATAACTAAGGACGAAGAACCAGGCACTTACAGGCCTTATGATCTCGGAGAGGAGATGGGAGTCTGGGTGAACAACTCTGACGGTGTAACTCCTGCTGTTGGAAAGGTTGGTTTATTAAATTCTCTCATGCATTTGGTCTAGTGCTGCCTCAAAGTGATAAAGCAGCTGTGTAACGGAAATGTATAGATAACAAGTCGTTCTACCTGTGACTCTAGGCCTGGCCCCCTGGAGACTCAGTGTTTCCTGACTACACCAACCCCAGGACAGTTGAATGGTGGACCCAGATGTGTCTGGAGTTTAAGGATGTCCTTGACTATGATGGGATCTGGATTGTATGTCTCGTTATATTTGCCCTCCCTTCTTTTAAAAAAAGAGAATAAGACTTTTGACATGTGTCTGACCCCCTTTATTAAAGGATATGAATGAACCATCCAATTTCTTAAGAGGCCAGTATCCTGGATGTGCTGCCAATGATATCAATAACCCTCCTTACATTCCTGGTAAGTAAAGTTTCCTTGAAAATCTTGGTGTTTTGTTTTGTTTTGGTGTTTTTTATCCTGGATAGACTATTTCTTAGAAAAAAATTCTATCTTTTATTTTCCATCTTTCCCTGCCTGTTCTGTGTATTAGTTACATATTTGTTCAGGACTCCATTGGCTCAGCTTTGGTGGAGTATCAAACATAAGCCTCTTTCCTCTGTCACTGGGCTGCCTTGTAACAGGACTAGAAAAATGGCCTTCCCTGCCATTCTCTGAGCAACTGGTCAGCATTGGAACAAGGGCCTAATTCAATAACTTTCTCTTACGAAAAAAAAAATTCATTGCCTTACTAGAAAAGGGCTAAAAATAAGTTTAAAAATACCCAAGCCTATGGGAGACTGATAGGAATGGGAATACCTCTTCCAGTAGCCGAGTTAATGACGTGCTCATTCTCACCCAGGAAGCCATGAGTACTTAATTAGTGCCAGTGGTCCTGGCAATTAATCCAGCCAACATTTCCCCAGGAAAGCCTTGCTGCCTGAGCAATGCTAATATGCAGCAGAGAGTTGATACATAAATGAGTTATTGACAGTGAAGTATTGGAAATGTACTGTCATGTGAATTCTTCATTTTATTTATTGAATCTGATTTCATTCCGAATACAAGAGAAACATAAACATAACAAATTCATCTCAAAATATTATAAAGATATTGTAAATTATTGAAACTAGAAGCAGAGCTTTTAATTATGATTTTGGTGTTTGCTTTCTTTGCGGGGAAACCGCTGGCTGTAACTGTTATATGTTGGCCCTGTGGGTCTTGCCGTTGACCAAAGTCTGGGAACTGATGAGACATTTCCACTTTTGCCTTAAGTTACCTCCATTTTTATCAGCATTCAGGGCTGCAAAACAAAGCTGGAGACTTTGGGGAAGATGACCAAAACAGCAGAGCTGCCTTTACCCTCACAAATAAAAGACGGAGGGATGCACCCATAAAAAGGCTTCTGAGCCACGAAGCTGAGCTTTGCGAGAACTAGTGTTGAAGTCTGAGCCATTAGGGCAGGGTCAGACTCAGAGACCTAGATATCGACTTGACACGTAAGGATGAGGGATGCTGAAGACAGGTGTGTTTTGAGCCCAGGTTCTCTCTCTGACTGGCTCCTTTTCATGCAAGGATGCAGCTACTTCTGCTTGTGACTTGCGGTGCTGGTCTGCCTTCTGCAGACAGGAGCCTAAGGCATTTTTTCCAAGGTGTAGGAGATCTGTTTTCAATGAGTTTTTAAAGGGCTTTCTTTTATATTCCACTTTATTTCAACACTGTGCGTACCCTTACCTGTCCAAGCCCTTGACTGGTGTAGGTGTGAAGTGGACCTAAGCTGCTTAGTCCAACAAGACATTAGGACCTTCCTGGGGCTGGCAGGGTTTCGGGGGCTCACTGCTGTCTATAGGTGACGGAATCCATGCAAGACCCAGTCTCCACACCTCAGGCTTTTTGTCAGTGTAGCCTTCAGCCTCCTTATCTAAATTATAACGACGATTGCATATAACCGTGGTTTGAACTTCTAAAAACAGATGTCCTTCAAATCAATTTTCTATAAAACACTCTATACTGAAGATTAATATGCAACTATAAAATAATCAGTATTACTGAGGCAGAATACTAAATATTCAGAATAAGAATGAAGTATGAAAATATGACTTATGTGACAGCATTTTCTTTCATATTCCAACTTAATTTTATGGGGCTAATAATTAAATGCCACTGGGACATTAAGTGTGACTTTCCCCAGAACCTTAGTGTCTTCTTCAAAGCCATATCAGTCAAAGTTACTTGGAAATTATCTATAAAGTAAGTTATTTCTGATGCAGATGAGCCACACTGGACTCTCTGTATCTAAAGATCCAAACACAAGGATTCCAGCTGTGGTGGCACAACAAAGCAGAGAGGCTAATGGGGTTTCAGGTACAGAGAAATGCACTTTATAGTAATGAACTGCAAACACACAGTAAAGTACGATTAGGCAGTGAGGTTGCTTGCTCACGAAGAAATATTTACAATAGTGCGTGCACCCAATTAAGCATGTAGAAGAAGAATATCCGAGAATCATAGAATCATAGAATTGTCAAGGTTGGAAAAGGCCTCATCGAGTCCAACCATTAACCCATCACTACCAAGTCCATCCATACCATGCCCTCAAGCACCGCATCTATCCGTTCTTTAAACACCTTTAGGGATGGAGACTCAACCACTTCCCTGGGCAGCCTGTTCCAATGCCTGACCACCCTTTTGGTGAAGAAGTTTTTCCTAATATCTAACCTAAACCTCCCCTGGCGCAGCTTGAGGCTGTTTCCTCTCGTTCTATTACTCGTTACTAGGGAGAAGAGACCGACCCCCACCTCGCTCCAACCTCCTTTCAGGTAGTTGTAGAGAGCAATAAGGTCTCCCCTCAGCCTCCTCTTCCCCAGACTAAACAGCCCCAGCTCCCTCAGCTGCTCCTCATAAGGCTTGTGCTCTAGAGAACCTACTGTCTTTCTTTTTTAAGAGGATTTTATAACATTTTCAACTCCATCTCTAAAAATAAATACATTGTATAAACCAAATATCTAACCTGTTCAATTCCTGTTGAACTTCACATGGCATTTTCATGGAGATTACCTGCAGAGAATGAGAATCACATTTTCCACACCAAAAGGGCTTTGCTACCATCTCCTTAATATGGGACCAAAGAGCTGGCAGGACCTGTGCAGCCAGTCTGTGCCTCATACTGCTCCCCCTTGGCTCAGCAAAACTGGTGCTGCACCGGTGACGTCAGGGCTACTCCCGACTACTGACGGCAAAACGCTACCGCTGCCTCCACACCCTGGGACCTGCTGACGGAAAGAGTTACGGGATAATCCGTCCCCATGTGAATATACCCCTTATCACGAGTCCTTGCTCTCTCCCGTATGGGCCGTAGCAGAAGACGCCCTGTGGGCTGCTGCACCTCATGTTTTTCCTCCCCTGCACACCTCTGACTGCCCCACTCATCCCTCGCGGTGCTGCCCGAGGCCGAGCTGTCAGTCCTGCTGTCCTTTAGTCTCAGGTCCCCGGGGAAGAGAGAGGCCAGACTGGAGCTAAGGCTTTGCCATGGCAGGGCAGGATCGTGCTGCCTACATACGTCTGCAGCTGAGTGATACGCAAACCAAGGTCTTGTGATTTCACACAACCATCCCTGGGCATCTGAATTTCTGGTTTTGGTTTTGTTTAGTTGGTTTTGTGTTGTGTTGTGTTTTGTTTTGTTTTTTTCTTGCAGCATCTTGGTGTTAAGTGAAATTTGTTGCTATGTAAAAGAATATGTAGAATCTTAATTCATCAATACAGAAATTTTCTTTCTGACTATTACTTTCCGAATACATGATATCTGTACAGATGTGTTGAATTACTGGACATAAAACTTGAAATTAATTAGCAGTGTTTACTCAGTCCTCTCACCCTCCTGAGGACACACGTGCCTGTCTGCAAGCAGGTATTCGTGGTTGCATGCTAACCTCTAATCAGTGCAGGTCTGGCACTTCTACAGCTTTCCCTCTTCCCAAATCCTTTGGTGTTTTCACACCTAACTGATAGAAATAAGAAGATATTTGAACTGTGATATATATAATTTTACAAGGTTTTGTATCATTCTCAGCCATTTCTGATCGTTCCCTGGCGCAGAAGACATTGTGTCCCGACTCCAAGACTTACCTGGGAGAGCACTATAACACACACTCTCTCTTCGGCTGGTCACAGACAGAACCAACTTTCCAGTAAGTTCTCTAAGTATTTCTAAGCAGATTTCAGGTGATTGAAATACATTTTAAAACCTGTCAATATTACCTGGGAAATCTGTAGTAGTGTCAAATAAGAAGCCCCATGCTTCATTTTACTATTTGTCATTTAGTAAGAAATTTCAAGAAAAGAGAATCTTGGAAGAAGAAACAGGATCTTTTCCAATTTTACTTTTCTCAGCTAAAATCGGGATCTACCTGTAGGGCCTAACTCTTCAGCTGCTGCTTTGATATCACTAGAGCAAGTTGTTCCTGTCCTCCATTAGAGCAGCTGATGTCCAGTTGTGGCAGAAGCAGCCTTGTGTGGCACCAGGGGAATTTTTCCATCTTTGCTACCGTGGCTCAGGCAGAGGAGTTTCTGTCACTGCCAGTGAAGGATCCACGGCGCGCAGCTCTGGCTTCTTCTGGAGCTGCCTCCAGTTCCTGGCAGCCAGTGTTTCGCATTTTGGTCTGGGGCTCAGTCGGTCCAGGAGGGCAGAGCTGCATTGCAGCACAGTCACTCTCGGCTACTGTAAAACTCATTTTGCAGCTGGGAAGCACTCACAACTAGCTTACACAGCCAGACTGTCGCTGTGAAGCTGGAGCAACAGTGGAAAGCTAGCTGTTGGATTAAATCAAATGGACAAATCGTGCCTTTTCCAGCAGAGATGGAGCTAAAACACGGATAAGTTTAATACCACAATGTAAGTGCCAAAGCAGGGGTCCTTGTTCTGGCTTATTTCAGTATTTAACAGTCGTTTTCAGCAGTTTATTGTGATAGCATCCAGAGGACAGGTCTGAGTGACCCCACTTACAGTGGTGATGTATTTGTATTTTATACACCAAGCCTGGGGGAAGGGAAGAACTGGGTAAAAGCCAGAAGCAGTTTGCCAGCTCTTGCGGGCCTGGCTGAAGAGCAGCCCAGCTTTTGAGAGAAGGAGCAGAAAGCCCTCAAACCCTGGACCTAACTGGCCACTCAGCCTAGCTAGGCCATGTGAGACTTAACATGGATTTTGGGCCCCTACACCCCAATCTCAGCAAAGATCCTCCCATCACTGGTCTCTCCACTGGGATTCCTCTACACGCTGGGGTCCACATAACCATATACTGTCTTGGCAACGCTGTTTGAATAGAGACTTTGGATTTGCTTGAGCTGTTTTGCTTTTTTTTTTTTTTGTTTTATTCAGGCTGTGTGTGAGTAAAGCCAATCGCCTGAGACAAACCCTGTGAATTTAGCAGGAAAAGCTCCGTGTGCCAATACATCTGCCCCAGCCCCTTTAGCGTGTGCACACCGTCCCGGCCATGCCAACCCGGACCAACGCAATTGGGGGATGGTTACTGCTGCACGGCTCCTTGCCGTCTCCCCCAAGGCTGTGAACCTTCCCCGTTCCCGCAGCACTTGCTTCCAGGGCTCTTCCAAAAGAAAAACATTTTGCCCAGCCAAATATAGAGAAGCCTTCAAGGCTGGAGAACACCACCAAAAGCATAAGCAGAGGCAGGTTCACTGCAAAGCTGGGAAACTTTGGTGAAGAATTTTTCATACATATTCATTTGGATTTCTCAAACACATTTCTTTTCATGGCTGCACTCGCTCTTCACAAATAATATATTAAATTAAATTACCGACAGGAATATTTAGCAAACCAGCATCAATTGCAGGATATTGGCTGAAAAGAAATGACAAGTTCATAATTGTATAAAAAAACAATTCTAAGAATTATTCTAATGCAGCCAGAGAGTAGGAAATGTGTCATCTGACCCATGTCAAATGGCTCAAATTTGGATACATGAACTAGCAGCAATCAGCTTGTGCATAGCTTAATGCCAAGAGTTAAGCACATGGTATTCTATAAATAATTTCAATCAACAAATACATTTAACAACATTAGGACCTGGTTGGCAACAGTTCATAATAGACTGAAAGTTATTCAATAAATTACTTGTTGCAAATTTTTTACGCAGCTCTGGGTTGTAGTTGAGTTGATCTGATGTTGCCCTCATTAGCACCTGCATTTGCAAACAGAGCCATAGACTTGTGCTGCACAGCTGGAGGAAAGGACTCAGAACATCCACGGAATGGCTCCAAAATGCCGTTTATACAAAACACATGGAGTCTTGTGCAGATATTGGGCCCAGCAGTGCACCTACAGCTCTGAACGAGCAGGTCCTGCATGGTTCAGAATTGTACCTCTTGCCGTGTATGGTCCATAAAGTTAATATGTCTAGGCTTGCATGAAAGCTGTCGCGTTTTTTTGCTTCAGAAAGAAATGTTGAAGCGTTTTAAAGGCTCTGTGCCATTCCATAAGTAATACCGAATATTGGCCATTATGGATACAGATGAAAGAGCTCTTGATCAAATCTCGTTAAGGAAAGAGAGAAGGAGGTGGTTGGTGAACAACATGATTAATATTTCACACTAGGATTTCCCAGAGAATCTAAGTTGTGTTGCTCAAATCGTATTAAAGCAGTGCTGAATTTGAGTTCCTTCAATATCTAAGATTGCAACATGTAATTACATACAGATTATCCCGTGCTGAGGAATTCTGTAACAAATTTGTTAATAAGGCATATTGCACTTCCTTGATTTTCTAGTGATGCAGGAAAATTATTTTCAAAAAGCGAGGAAAAATTCATTACACCACTAATTCTGTAATGAAACCTCATATATCAAACAATGACAGGGAACCAGAGGAAATACTACAAGGATGGGGCGACATTTTTAATGATTACATTTTTGCTTTCTATATTGACTATTTCTTTTTTTAAGATGTTCAGATATTGCTTTGATGATTTTATTTTAATTTTTTTTTTTGCTACTTTTAATTCCAGGATATTAGAACTTGATTTGTCAATACAAATCTCTCAATAAATCCTATATTGAATAAAATACATATTTTACTGGCTTTTAGGAACCTGTAGGACACTAAATTAAATGTACTAATACAGAAAGCATATTATGTCTTAATTTTTCAGTTTGAGACACTATTGAGTGTGTAATTAAACACAAATTAATTTTTTTGAAGACTAAAACTGCCTGAAACAAATTGTTTTGTGAATCAGTAAACCTTTCCATTATTTGCAGATTTGTAGAAACATTTTTACATAACTTGGAACCACAATAATAATTGTTTCACAAATAACACCCCTTCAGATAAAACTGTGCCTGAAAGCTCGGGTTGGTCATATGACTCTTTAGGTTACCGCTTCCTTTTAATGATCTTGTTGCATTTCTTTGCAGTGTTGCCCAGCAGGCAACTGGAAAGCGAGCGTTTGTCTTGAGTCGGTCCACGTTTGTCGGCAGTGGGAAGCACGGGGGTCACTGGCTGGGTGACAACGCATCTCGGTGGAAGGACATGCATCAGTCAATCATTGGAATCCTGGAATTCAACCTCTTTGGCATCCCCTACGTAAGTCTGGTGTCCTTCAGGCAGTTGCTGGCTCATGCACAATATCACTTTAAATTATCTCAAAGGTTTTCTGAAATAAGCTGCTTGAGATGGCCAGCAGTAACAGCTTCCACAGCATAAGGAACTGCAGATTAAAAAAAGCTAAATGTCATCAATCTTGGCTGCCTGAAGAGAAACAAAAATAGCACTGCTAGATTCAGATTAAATCACTGCGTGCCATCCAAAACTGATCTCTTTATATTATGTATTCTATAATTGAGGTCCCTCCCTCCATATATTTCTGTTTTTGTGAGCTGGGCTGCAGAGTTTGTAGAATTACTGAAATATGGTCAGGTCTTCCACAGTGATGTTATTGCTCTAGGAGCCAGTACAATCTCAGTCCCAGAAAAATTCATATAATTAAGAAGCATTCTTATGAAGTCATCAGAAATAGGTAACTCTTTCTGAAAATTATTTTTATTAACAAAATTCTGTGGTTTCTCATTTTTGGGCCTCAGTCACAATCACAAACACCAATCCAATGACTTTATTTTTTCTTTAGATCGGTGCTGATATCTGTGGGTTTAACTATAACACTACCTACGAACTCTGCTTGCGCTGGATGCAGCTTGGCTCTTTCTATCCGTTTTCCAGAAACCATAATGCAGTGGGAAATCGTGTAAGTAAACTAAGCTACACAAACTTGTAATCTATGATTACAGTAACAATGACGGTGATTTGTATTACTTTCTTAGAAATTAACCTGCCATTCTCAGGTAAAGTGGAGTGGCGGGTAAAAAGGAGTGTTGCACTGAGAGCAGGAATTACATGGTAAAGTGTGTATTTTTCTCATCCGTAAAGTAAAGCTGACATAGAAATGCTGAAAAATATGTAGTATCTAACATCCAAAAGCCATGCAGGAATGTGTACTGTGTACCTTGATAGACAGAAAATGGTCTTCCCACATTGTTGGTAAGATTTATCCTCTCCATCTTTTACCTACTGAGGCCCAGGTTTTATTTAAGAGCCAGCGAGTGTCAGCACATCTTCCTACTCCCTTGTTTACTTCATTTTTTGTTTCAGTACTTCTATAACTATAACAGGTATTGGAGGAAGGGGAGAAGAGGGCATTATACACTACCCTTGCTGTTTAAAAGCAAGTTTCAGACAAATGCCGCAGTTAGAAACTCCAGACAAACCCGTGAGAACTCCAAGGACAGCCAGCAACAGTGACAGCATTATCAGCCAAGAAGAAACAAAGGCTAAAAAAAGCCAATGAGCCCATGAGAAGGATGGAAAAGAGCAGTCTCAGCCCAGATCCATGCCCTGGCTTCGACTTATCATAAAGTCCTTTCAAGACTTGTCTCAGATAAAATGAAGTATCAGGTCGTTTCTATGAACAGTGTGAAGGTCTTGCAGCTTTTGTAAGCACACTGTTTGTCTGCCACCAGGATGAAATGATTCTGCCAGTTCACAACTGTCTGGGGTTTTTTGTTGTTTGGGGTTTTTTGTTTGGTTGTTTTGTTTTTTTTTTTTTTTTTTTTCCTTCTATAACCTGATCTTCTGTAACCTGATCTGGAGCTCAGGTTATTTGCTAACCTTCAGTTTTCTTTGAAGTTGCATCATTAAAATGTCGCATCATTTCCAACCCCAGAAAGATCTCCGTCTCTGCATGAAAGTATGATGGACATTCAGCAACTGGGCAAATGCAGGAATACTAAGCTATACTGCTGTCATTAAGAGGGTCAGGAATTTCCCTGTAGATTCTTGAGATATGCTGGGATATTTCTCACTAGGAGAAAAGTATTTTCTATTTACCTCTCCACTAAAAATAGAGGTATCTTATCCATATATGTTTGCTTGGCCCTTTGGGCATGCAGGGTATGACCTGGGTGACTGGATATTAATCACATATGCACAATTTAATAAGCAGGAAAAAAGCAATGAGTCTACATGATGGGAGCTGCAACTCAGTGTTGAGTGAACGACAGAAGCAACAGAAGATATATTTGGTTTTATTGGAATACTTAAATTCATTTAAAACATTGTGTTCACTGAAAGAAATGAACAAGGCATTTTAGGTGACTCAGCATCACCTAAGAAGTCTGGCTGTTTTTTTGTGAACTTGGGCAATATTGTTACAGTGTCAGAATACTGGTAAAAACATAGTGCAATTTTTGAAATAATAGATGGATGCTCTGGAGCTCGGAGCCAGCTGGGAATATTATCAGTGACTAAGTCTGATGTAAACATAATAATGGAGTAATTTAACTTAAATATTGGTTTAATTAATATTAAGTTAGTGTTAAAATAAAATCTTAAATATCCACTTTGCCTAATCCATTGGGGATTTCAAATGGTTTAATTAATACTTTTCTTGTCTGAAAAGCACTAGTAATACAAAAGGCTTTGTAACTTCTGTTCCTTTTATGTTTCATTATCCTTGGAATTCATCATACATTCTTTAATTTTAATGAGAAAACTGTGTATTATGGAAAAAATTTTGTGAAGGAGGAAGGGAGCTGTATGACTTGTCAGCTTCAGTTTAGCACGGGAGAAGGTCAGACAGAAGGACTTAAAGGGGATGTATTTCCCGTATCAGCACTGCCCTGGCTGCGTGCTCCGCACCCCATCGCAGGGGAGAGTCAAGGTTGCCTTGAAGCAGATCAGAAGCAGCCAAGGAGTGCAGACAGATTGCTTAAGTGCCCTCTCTCCCAGGTGAGCATCGCTGGCAGCGAGGAGGCGAAGGGCACAGCTGATGTGTGGGTGTCCCCTTGGTCAAAGCATCCTAAAATGGTGGGCACAGGAGGAGAAACCAAGTTGCTTTGAACGGATGAAATGCTTTCCCCGCCACACGCAATGACTCTGGTCCCTCCTGTTGGCCTCAGCAGGGCCACGAACTTACTCTTAGTTTAAATAGATTTGCCTTTATGTTCTTGGCCAACATAATTATGCTTCTGTCTTTGTTTTGCAGATTATCAGTCTTCACTTTTTTCCTGTGTTTCACCTTCTTTGTCCCAGAGGGCTTGCATCTCTGCGACAAATTAATTTCTAGAGACAGGTCTGTTCTGAAGCACAGACGTGAAACCCCAGCTCCCCTCCCATCACGAGGTCAGGGGCTCGGATGGCTCACATATACCCTGCGATGGGGCCTGATCTCTCTGAACTCAATGGATTTTTTCAAGTTGAAAAATGTTGTACAGATACTAGTTTGGTGATAATGGATGTTGTTCTTAATACATCTTCCAGTTTGCAAATCAGTAGTTTTTCTCATTTAAACATTCATGCTCATAGAACTATGTCAGCAACAGCTTTCCTTAGGTCGCATGCAGGTTCTCTGCTGAATTTGCAGTCCCCACTTACAATGCTCAGTACAAATTAAAGCTTTTCCTTAACAGGAACAAGACCCAGCAGTGTTTGGAGAAAAGTTTGCCAAGATAGCTCGTGCTACACTTCAGATCAGATACTCGCTACTGCCGTACTTATATACCTTGTTCTTTGAGTCTCATGTTCATGGAAACACAGTGGTGCGGTCCCTGATGCATGAGTGAGTTTGGAGTCTCTCTTTTTTATCATGTTTTATCCACAAAAGTAGTTGATCTTCTATGTATAAACTAGTTGATATCTGTTTGGTAATAGTTGCAGTAATATTATTGCATGGTCTCTCTTACAAAGAGCAGTTTTACAATGAAATCTAATCAAATTGTATGCAACAAAAATAACTTTTAATATATGAAATGGATTTTCATTAAGATATAACCTACATTTGTTTTTAATGAACAAAACTAAGTAAGGAGGATTTTGAAAATTTCTTGTCTTAGGCAAATATGCTTTTTTGTTTGCTTGTTTGTTGGTTGGTTTTTTTTTTTTTTAAATTAGGAGTTACATACCTGTATTTTCTGTATTTGAATTAAATCTCTGAAATCTGTATTCTGGTCCAGAATGACAAGAAGGCCTCATACAGAGAAGGCTCCATTTTCCAATCATCCACAGCATTTGCATTTTCCAATTTAGCACTTGCATTTGCATGCTATGTATGAAACCTACATCTGTGTCCACAAATTGCACAGAGAAAACAGAGATAGAGATGTTTGAGTGTAGAAGCAGGTGCAAAACTGAGATTAATAAATTCATGCTGAAAAACCTCTTGGAAAATGTGACCTCAGATTTTTAGAACAACTCATTTTTTCTGTTTGGAAGAAGCGGGGATCAAAGTAAGGTTTAGTTTCCCTCTCAGCATCTTTTAATTAGCTTTTTACCTGCTTTTGGTAAATTTTCTACTTCAGAATGCTTCATGCAAAGACTTGAGCAAAAGGAGTGCAAATAATACATACAAAAGGCTACTGCTCGAAGCTCTGACAAAACTTAGTCTTATTGGTACAGACTACGTCCTGGACTGTTGTTCTTTTTTATCCCTTTTGGTTAAAACCATTTTGGTTAAAGGGTAAGGCATTTTTTGCAAATTAAACTGAGATTACACTAAAGTGCAGATCATTCAAATATGGAAAGGATATGCACAAAACCTGTTTTACTTGCTCAGCGTAATGGCTGATAAATTTAAAAAGCAGTATCCTTCCCCTTCCTACACTGCTATCTTATTTAAGTTACATTTAGGAGAAGTTTTATAGATACTTACGTCTTACAAGGGGCTATATGCTATTTCAAGTATTTATTTTAGCTTAATGAGGTTTGTGTTAATATTGGAAACGACTGAGTTCATTTTGGCATTGACATAAGCTAATCTCTGGTAATACAGAGTTGCTTTAGTGATGTTAAAGCTGCCTTTCTGATTGTTCCCAGCGTACTTTACTTGTACTCTATTTAGGCCACATCTACATTAGCAAATTTCCACATTTGTCTTGATTTGAACTGTAGAGCAGTCTCAGTGGAAACTTTGGTTGGGTGAAACAGAGCCAAAAGTCATGCTCCAGCCATCGATGGGAATTTAGTCAGTGGTTCCGGACTGGGACTGTGAGGAAATAAAGCCTCTAAAATGCATGCAGGGACTGTAGGCACCAGGAGATCAGCACAAACTGTTGCACTACCCAGGTCACATCCTAGCGGGCACATCACCTGCTAATGTTGCCATAGCTAGATCCTAAAATGACTTAAAAGTATTTCTTTTTATTATTAGTCAATTCTGGTTACTATGACTACTTAATGAGTATTTCTTACTATTTCCAATTAATATTCATTGGTTTAGTGGGTCTGCTTAAGTAGAGAAAGTGACCCAGATGCTAACAGGAGGAGAAATATGGGGTTTAGAGAGAGAGAACTGAAACAGAATTTTTGATGTACAGATGATGGAATTTTATATCAAATCTTTCCCTTGCTTGTAACAAATACAAAGGAGAGCTAAAAATACTGCACTAGTTTTTCAGGTGGACTAGTTATGAGTTCACAAGCCTCACCATGAAAACAACTCTGCCTGGGCAGGGAGTCTCAAAGCAATAGCTATTTCATGTGGTCATTTCAGATTTTTCATTTCAAGTATTTAGGTGCTCGTTTCAAATAACAAACAAGAACAACATCCCAGTAGATTTCTATATGTGTTTTAGGTGCCTCTGAGGCTTTCACTCAGTTGAAACAGAGGCACCAGCAGCTTGGCTAAGCGGGAAAAATAAGACAGAAGAAAGGCCAGCATCTAACCATAGGAAGCGTGTAGATGGAACTAAGCACCTTTCATAGATCACAGATATGGGTTACAGTTTCAAAATGGAAAAGTTTATTTGTTTTTGCTAAATTTGTGCTCGTGGTTGCTATAATTGCAAGAGAAAATAGTGCTGAGTTAGATGGTGAGACACTTGTTTCCACATGCAGATAAGATCAACTTTTCTTTTGTCATAGTTTCTTGATCAGCTTTTCTTCTGAAATCTCCCACAACAAAGCATATTGAATCAGTATCATAATTTTATTACAGCAAAGTTAAAAATGCAGAGGACCTGTTGAGAAGACAAGAAAAACTAATGTTTTATATTTCAAAAACTTTAAGACAAGGTAGTTAATGAAAAAACACACCCCACGTTAAATATTTACAAAGCATTAGGTCAAAATGCAATAATGACCAAGATTAAGGTGTCCAAAAAAGCTACTGGTTTTGACAGAAAAAGAATGTTTGAATAAACTGAGGTTTCTTTCAGGCAGAGCCTGAGGCAAGCCTTCAAGAACATTTTTTCCTGAGTTCCATGTACTCCCTGAACTTGCAATATTTTAGAAATCTGGACACCGAATAGATGCCTTTTTATTGCCAAGGTGTTTTTTCTCATTTGGGGTAATTCTGTAAGTCGGGGCTGGGTGCAGTGTACGCCGATGCCCTGAGCAGGCAGGGTGTCAGAGCAGGGGGCTGACACTAAGCCACTCTGCTCCGGCCAGAGTATGACAGAAACCTGTCTTCAGACAGGGGCAGCTGCAGAGTCAAACAGATGCAGTAAATAAATTTTCAAGCAAATAATTTGTAGGTCCTTAGAGAATAATATGTTAATATGCAACAGCCGGTGTGAATTTGTCAAAAACAAATGATGGCAAACCAGCTCAGTTGCTGCCTTTGACAAGGCAGCGGAGCTGCTGGATGGGGAAGGGGACACACGAGCGGGAGAAAGCAGAGGTACAAGGTACCTTGGTTTTAGGAGGGCTTGGGACACACTCTATGTGGGATTCTTACAAGCTAACTAGGAAACGAAGCTGTTATGAATTTCCGAGGAGATAGATAGGTTTATAAATGACAGCCTATTTAAATACTCAAGCACTTTGTGCCAGATGAGTGGAGGTTCCTGAGAGAGGGGGAGGATCTCTCCTCTTTGCCAGGTGCTATTCAATATTTTCATTAGCTGATGCATAGAATAGAGATCTCTTCCCAAGCTGGCAGATGATGCCAGGTGAACGGGACCATAAGCACTCTGGAGGACATGATCAGAATCCAAATTTATTTCAATGCATTGAATAAAATGTTTTCATCCACTCAGGAAAGGCAGCTAAAAAGCACAATATGCATGAAGGTTGCTTTGTGTTTGTCCTAGAAAAGATTTCTAATGCAAACCTGTGAAATACGCAGGAAGCCAAATCCAAGGATTTTCACAAATGCTTTAGATCCTAGAGCACAATGTTATTCCTCTCTGTTCCCTCTGCTGGTCCTGGCCCCTATCCTGCTCCTTGGCTCCCTTGAGAAAGTCTCAACCCACTGGACAGAAATTAGGTTAGTTGTTTTCTCACCACTGCTACTCTGAAAATTAATCAGCTCCAGCATTTTGTGAGGGTCTTGGTCTGCTCCAGTATGGCAGGTGTTACCATAGTTTCTGAATCTCTGTCCAGCTTTTGGCATTCCCTCAACCAGGAAAAATATTTGGTGGTGTTGAAGGATGTCTCGAGGAAACAAATTTCATGTCGCAGTGACTAATATAAAAATATTCTGCAAGTTCTATAAAAATGTGATTTAACATTGCATATCTCACTTTCAACACTAGATTTACCTCCGATCAACAGACTCATGGAATAGATACTGCCTTCCTTTGGGGACCTGCTTTCATGATTGCTCCTGTTCTTCAAGAGGCAAGTACTGTAATTAAAAAATGCCATCGTACTGGAATAAAAGAAATGAATTGCGCTTAGGGCATTGGATGAGATTCAGGGCGTGTTTGCTCATATCCACCCATTTCTTCCCTCTGCTGCCAAAGCCTGCAGAATGCATTTCTGAGCAGCACAGACAGTACGGAGCTGCCCAGTGCTTGAAGCAGAGGATGAAAGTGAGGGCACGGCATTTCCCTGCTACTCTGAGTGCCGAATGGATGTTAACAGGCTGGATGCCGCCCCTCACGTGCTCGTGTTATCGTGCTGACAGCTCCCTCCAAGGACACACACAGAGCAGTAATTGTTGAGCTAGGAAGAAACATGCAGATATTAAAACAAACTGGTTTCCATATTACCATTCACCCACAGCGTTTTGGAACTGCAGCATCTCAAGGGCCGTGCTAGGAATTTCCTAACATCACAGGCCAATGCAGTCATTACAGAAATGATAATGACAATATTAGCTGCTATTACGACAGGTTTTAAAAAGCAGTATTTTCCTATGGCCATGCTGAGCACGGTGCTGGGGTCAAGGCTCTCGCTTCTCGGCTGGAGCAAGGGTGGGTTTCTCCCCTTGCCCCACCACTGACTGCTGACAGCACCAGAAAGGTATGTCTGAGCCGAGCTAAGTATTTGCATGGGATGTATACTAGAGCTGTTTGCAATCAGCAAGCTGCCAAAATATCTGATACATTTTCTATACGTTGCTGATGATCAAAAATATAAACAGGCCACTGTTAGTCAGCTTTTTTTTAACCAGCCCTTGTGCTTCTGTGAATTTAAAATTAAATTATTATTCCTGCATCTAAAACCATTCTGACTCCACTGAGGTGCTTCATTCATCAGTCCTTCATCTTCAGACTCCCCTAGGTTTCTAACAGCTGATGACTGACAAGGAGATTTCACAGAGTCCCAGACCAGAAAGATGACAAAAGATGTGAGAGAAACCTTCCCACAAAGAGAGGGTGACAAGCCAGGGGTGGCTTTCTGAAAATAAGTGAATGAAAGGGAACATTATAAGCATATATAAAATGATAGGAGGTCTAGATTAGTGGTTCCTAATATTTTTCAGGGGACTGCAGCACAAAAGGAGGCTGGGTGACTGTGGCCTGATGGGGGAAACAGAGCTTTGGAGGCCTTTCGGCCTGCCAGGTCTTGCGGCTGGAGAGGTGGTAGCCAGGGCTTGTGCCAGCTAGCAGGGCACAGAGGTGAGCTGTAAGCCCCTCACCGTGGCATTGCAGGCCAGCAGTGACTGCGTCAAACTGCAGCGTGGCACCCACTTGTCTAGAGAAGATGGGCCAGGGACAGCTTTCCCTTTGCTCCTTGAGTCCTAGGGTGTGAGCAAGCGAGACATCCACCAAAATTAAAATGAGAAACTGCCATATACACTGGCTTGTTATTTAGGGAGTCGGGACGGCAAAGCTCATCAAGATTCAGATGGTGGTTACACACTTCTCTGCACACCAGAATATCCAGGGTTGTCATAATAATAGAGAGAAAATACGGAGAGAGGGGCATCTTGACTTCAAGTTTTCAAGGCGCTTTACAGATTAAGCCAACCTTTAATTGTTAAACAACTAGTAAAATCTGAGCAGAGAGAGCAAACTATCCCAGCCTTCCTTACTGCAGCACTAGGGCACTGCCTGAAACACCTAGCACTGCCCACCACAGGAGACAGGCTGCAGTTTCCAGTTTAGCAATTCTTGTATTCCAATGCGAAATTTGCATACTTTAATAAATCAGTTATTTCTTACTCCTTCTATTTTTATATATA
>JMFS01038246.1:0-37116 GCA_000699545.1 Podiceps cristatus | reverse complement strand
AGAAAAGAAAAGAAAAGAAAAGAAATAACAAAGGAACATTGTTAGCAGAAGCCAGGTTTCGATTAATACACACTCTCCTGAGTGTTCTATTTGCACTGGGTTGAAAGGATTTTGATATCCTATAGCTGAATATCTATTTTTTTTTAATATGTATTACTTTGAATTTACAAGAGAGGTGTCACTGTTATAAATGATCCTTTTCTTGCTTTGGGTCCTGCTAAGTAATGAAACTACCTTGATATGTAATGGCCCATTGTTAGAATTATTGTTGCATTCTAACAGTGAATTTTGACTTCATGTGATAAATAGGTTCAAGTAGATAAGATATGGAAGAAGAACTTCTTGATTTACTATTTGGAAGACAGCATCATAAATGACAAAGATGTTCAGATGCAAGCTGCCATAAATATTCAAAGGTAAGAAGAAAAATAGCTATGGATTTTTAGTGTCACAGTTTACTACTCTCTTTGATGAAGTTTTTCATATTGTGTTTATGAAATAAAACTACTGATACATCCCTTGCTCTTAATTTCATTTGACAGAATAGTCTTTTTCAGAGTTTCACATTTTTTTCTGTGGAAAAAAAAAAAAAAAAAAAAAAAAAAGAGAGAGTGTACTGGTTATTTCCAGTGTTCCTTAGAAATGGAAATGACCGTAACAAGCTCAAGGCAACAAAGCTGAAAAAATGCAAGTATCTCACCCAGAGTCTTTCATGTGTGTGACTCAGGTTCTCTTATAGCTTCTCTTTT
The DNA here is from genome assembly GCA_000699545.1 of Podiceps cristatus. Lineage (NCBI taxonomy): Eukaryota > Metazoa > Chordata > Aves > Podicipediformes > Podicipedidae > Podiceps > Podiceps cristatus. The sequence goes on along the minus strand of JMFS01038246.1, from coordinate 36,367 downwards.
TCATCTGTGAATGGCACTGCCTGTTTACATGGTTCTACAGTGCTACCTATTTGTTCTTGCTTTATGTGTACTTGTAATTGCACAGATACACCAGCCAACATGAGGACATTAGGAGCTCTATGAAGATGTTAAGTACAAGTCATTTTCTTTTCCATTATGCACTTTGAGCATGGAAGAGGGGCTCTCAGTGAACAGCAAAAGCTGTCACTCTACTGCCTTAGCAAGTGAACCAGAATACTTATAAGTAAGGCAGTGCATTTTTGTGCGTGAAACAATAATCTTTTCCTGCTTTTAGTAACAAAATCTGTTGTGACTCCTCCATCTTCCTCTCACCAGCATTCCAATGGTTTATTAACATCTAACCAAGAAATTCCATTCATTCTTTAAAATTATGTGGTCCCAAGTATGGATATGTTTTAAGATTTAAGATGTGTAATCAGTTTGATATTCTTAAAGATATCGGAAATATTAAAGGTGTCTTTAATCATCCCATTGAAGAAAAAAGAAAACAAAACCCTTTTCTCCAGCAACCTGGAGGTATTTCTTTTTTCTCTCCTTCAGCATTGGTGATAATTAAGTAATGTATGCATGTTTATGAGAGTATTAGGAGAAAGGGGGAGGAAGCAGAGAGAGCTCATTTAGAACAATTCCAGACTTCAAAACTGACAAAACCAAATAATAGCATATTAGTAATACTAATAATTATAACAATAATGTGTTTATTTGTTCTTCCTATCTAGGATATTATCTAAAATATGTTAAATATCTGTCTGTTTACTCAAGGAGAAACATTACCTCATTTGCAATTGTCTCCAAGTGGGGGAAGGGGGGAGGAGTGGAAAAGCTATTCTCCAAATGCAGCCATTTGAATATCTGTGTGTGGAGATTTACCATGCCCTCTTGCTTTTAAACTATTTCTACATACTACAACAGAGGAAAAAATTCTTAAAATAAGAAATTGATTTCTAAACTATGGTGGATTTTTTCCTCCGTGAATCTGGCTTGTAGAGTTTAGGAGCTGTTGTTCCTAAAGTTTGAAAGGAAAAATAGATTGTTTCAGTGGGCTGTCACAGTTTCGTATTTATGGTGGCGTATCACTTTACTACTCCTGCTGACGGCCCACCTGTCTCCATTGCTCTGAATCGACACTTCAGGACTCAGCACCTACTGTTAGCCACTGAGAAATACTCCCCAAGGCAGGAAAGAGGAAGCAAGCCAAAACCGACATTCACAGCCAGTTAATGGATACAGAAATTCAAACAAACAAACAAACAAATTTCCTGAAAACCATTTCCAGAAAATAATTCGATCATATAATAAAAAGTAAAAGGTGGAGTTAAAATATAGACTGCTAGAAAGAACAGAAACAGAATCATTTTATATGGCACTAGATTAGTTCTCTGTCTTACTATGTGATGACTGGTTTACTGTCTTATTCTCAACTCACACTAGCTTAACTGATGCCCTTAGTCTTGATTTAAATTGTATTGAATAGAAAACAACACTGCAACTTTGAATCTCTTTGTGAGCATCAGATGGAACATTAGAAAAACAACTCTTTTCTTGTATGAAATTTTTACTCAGCAGTTGATGGTGCTTTTGAGGTTCATAACTTCCAATCTTGTCACTTTCTCCTATAAAGTGATACCCTTAGATGAAAAAGAAAGAAAAAAATAAAATTGTTATCTTCTAGAGGGGTTTTAAAGCACAATCTGATTTAGCCCAGATGTATGACCTGACACGCTGACTTTTGAAGCAGCTTGAAAGATTTATTTTGATTTCAGTAGGAGTTTGTGTAAGCTATCAGCACACTACAGAATTTTGATGTTACTTGAATGGTAAGGAAAAAAATTGTGTTGAGAATGTTCTCAGCTTGGTGGAAGCTGGGAGTCATTCACTGTCAGGCTGATTGGAGCTATTTTGCTTTCCTCCCAGCTCCCACTGAGCTAGCATGCGGTGGGAGCTAGAAGCCATTGTCTGTGGAAGGAAGGAGATTCCAGCTTTTGCTGTTTTTGAAGCTTCTCCTGAGCTTCAGAGAAGACATTTCACTTGTGAGAGATGAGGACATCTTCATCTTGATGAGTTTTGCACTCAGTGGAACCTGTGAACTAGAGCTTGCAAATTCACATCTGACTGGTAGCTGCCAACATGATTCAGGATTTATTGAGTTCAGGCTCTTGGGAGTCAGACTCCACTGGCTTCTGCGAAATTTATGGTCATCACTTTTCATCACTGACCGTCTTGTCTAGCTTCCACTGGGGAGAAAAGCTCAGCTGCTGCTAGGAGCTAGACTGCCCTCAGAGGTGAAGCAGCAATTCAGCTGGAGCAATACATCTTACCGATTTCCTGATGATATGCAAATTCAGTAATTTACCCCAAAAGTGGCAGTACGTTAGCCCTCTGAAAAGTTTCACACCATCATACACTGCCTTACTATGTACTGAATGCATAGAAAACTAACCAAGAAGTGAAAAATAATTGAAGAAACAGCAAAAGATTTCATAGACTTGATTCTGAATAATGCTGTTTATTTCTCTGCCTACATCGATATTATACAATAAGGCCTTGGAATTGTTACTTCATCCAAATTAGAGTATACTTAGGCATGCATCTCATCAGTGTAAAAGCAAGCACTACACTTGCTTTTTGCAGCACTACTGATAATCATTGCTCAGACTAGTTCCTGAACTCAGATAACTTCTTAGCTACTGTTTGGGAAGAATATGGAAGGAAGTAATACATGAAATCTAAGAGGCCACTTCCTACCTGATCAGTTTGCTGCTGTTATACTCAACTCTTTCACTCAGGCACTGGTGGAGCAGAGCACAAAAATCACACTGTTGTTCTCACTAAAAAGCAGAATCTAACACCACCTCTTCCTGGTTTAAAATGGAAAAAAACCTCAGCTCTTTCCTTTGGTTTTAAGGGGGAGAAAAGCTCTAAGCTGTTAGTTATTGCAAGCAAAGCACTGAAGAGAGAACTCACATGGTGAAATTCCACTCTACTTTGGGTAAGTAACCTTAATTGCATCTTCTCAGCTAAGAATAAATACAAAACCTGAGATTAGTTTTCCTCTCCTTGTCTCCAGGTGGCCACATGGAGAGATATTGGTCTCAGCCGGGAGATGGACCTAATAGTTGCTGCTTTCCAGGACAGTAAAGGAAGATCAGTCCAGCTCAGGCTCAGCTGGAAAGCAGTAATTAATACTAAGAGGTAGTAGGGAATAACTTTCTATCCTGCTTCTTCGGCTGTGACTCACCATTGAGTTCACAATGACAGTGAAGGGAACTCTGACTTTTCTAGAAGACAGCTTGTCAAGAACTTGAGCTGGAGTATTCTGAAAGATAGGTTTTATATTGCCATTGTGCAGCAAACAAGTCAGTGAACAAGACTGGGCTCAGGCTGGTCCAAATACGTACTCCAGGCATGGTCTCTGTCCTCCTCTCCCTCTCCTCTCCCTCTCCTCTCCCTCTCCTCTCCCTCTCCTCTCCCCTCCCCTCCCCTCCCCTCCCCTCCCCAACTTGCTGGGCCCAAAGTACATAAAGAGCTGATGTATAACTTGATCTGCTCCTGCTCGGTTTCTCATACACCATTTTGTAATCCTCTTATGCTGGCCATCTGAATGCAAAGCAAATGACTAGTGTCAGGCTGCTTGTGTCAGTTTTCTGCAACAGAGATTTCTTAGTACTAGCTGTCCTATGAAGACAACGTACCTGAGTGAAAAACCCTCCTTTTGAAATGAATAGGAAATTCAGCTTTTGTCCTCTATTTTCAGCTATTATAAAATATTTCCCCACTATTACTGCTATTACTTAAAATGTTCTGCTATCTATTTCAGTGGTCTCCAGAGCTGAAGTTGTATCTGATTTTTTATGGAGATAACTTTTTTCTAACCACAGAAGTTAGCTTCTTTCTCACTGTAACTGAGTGTGGCATGGTAAAAAAATTGGGTAATTTCCAAGATGAAATTGGAAATTCTGGGGACGTGATTATTAACTACTTGTAAGATCTTCTTTGCTTCTATAAAATACCCTTAGGGGTGGCATAGATTTACATTAGCTCCTTTTTATTTTTTAAAGTTTAATATTGTTAGAAATGTGTAAAAGGTTTTAACATTTATGGACTTAAGCTTTAAGTAATTTTCTGTATAGCTCTGTGTGACTATCTTAAACCTTTTGCCTACTCTGCAAGATTAATGGAGCCCAAATCTTCTCAATCTAAGTAGAGCTAAAAGCATTTGAAAAACTAGAGATGGAAAAACGACTAATTTTCATCAAAATCAGAGAGTACTAAATTTTTTCAAGACTCTGCATGAGGCCTGAAGTTATTTCATATACTTGTTCATAACCTAGAGAAGAAGCAAATTTTTCAGAACGCACGGTTATACAAGTCCATAGAAACCTTTGAAAAACATCAAAGGGGATGTTTTGGGGATCCAAACAAGCTGAGTGAGGGGAAGAGTACAAGTGCAATTCTCGTCCTTTTTGGTAAATATTATGTAATGAACACTAGGAAGAAAAATATAAAATGAAAATGGCTGTCTCTACTAGGTTTCAATAAGCTATAGCCACTCAGAAAGAAGTCTCAGGCATCATTATATAGGTATATAGCTGTGGCCAAAATGGTACCCATCTCTCAACAGGTCACAGTGGCACTACAACATACTTCTAATAGGCAGCATAGTAATGGGGTTTCTGTGATGGTTCCCAAATGCAAAACCCTCCAAAGCAGGAGAGAGTTTCAAGGTTGACTTTGTCAGTGCTGCATCAGTTTTCTACTGGCCCAATGATACAGAATTTGCTGGTTTTGATCAAAAATAAAAATACTGCACAAAGATTATGACTCAGTTTGTAGTACTGACTTGTTCATGTCAGTGTTCATTTGCCAGTCCATTTACTTCCAGCCCTCTCAGATTCAGAGCTACTATAGTCATACTAAATACATTGCCACTGCCTTAAAAAAAAAAAAAAAAAAAAAAAATGGCAACAAGTGATAGACCAAATAGCTCTGAAAGTCAGCTGTTCTAAATGCGTACTGATTGCAAACAACAGTTTGTGAGAGGGAGCAGTTTGCAAGGGAGCTAGGAAGAAGGAGAAAAAAGAGAAATGGTAAAGAATCTGAAACAGAACCAACCTAGGGTTTAAATCAGTGACCAGATTTTTTTCTTTCCTACAAAACAGAATGGAATTATTCTATGTCCCCATACACACAGATTACATGACGGCAGCCAACATTTTTTAAAAAGGAGCCATTTCAGGTAGGTCCCACTCTGTGGCTCTTAAGCCACACATTGTTTCTGCATATAAATCTTTTGTTACTGTTAGAAGTCACCTAGTCAATGGCCCATTCAGGGAAACAAGAATCGGAAAGGAATCCATCCAGTAAAGGCAGTGTCGAAATACCATGGGACAGGTATTAAGCACCCTCTGTCATGGATGTCAGAGACAGTTGCAGTCTCCAAGTCTGTATCTGGGGTGCATTCCAGTTTCCCAGTTGCAGTAAACTATCAGTGACATCTTTTGGTGGTGACCTTTTAATTTACTTGAGAATATTTGGCAAATCTATATGAACTCAATGATTCTATGTCCTACCACATGCAAGTGCTGAACAAATTTATTTGCATTTTAATGATGTGCTTTGTGCTGTTAGCTTGCCATTGGAAGCATTGCAGAAAGTTCTGTGAGGGATGAGCAAGAAAACAGCTTTATAAATGAGAAGCTGAAAGCATTGCCTATGTACTGACCATGGCTGTGTGATGTTTTGCTCTGGGATTCCTCTTCATGGCTTTGATGTTTCACAATATGACATCTTGGTAATACATTGCAGCTGTGTTTTTAAAAGGAGCTGTGCAACCTCTGATACGCCTTTGCTTACATTAAGCTCTTCAGGCCTCCGGCAAAGCTTTACAAAGCTGGAGGCTTTCAGTTCACATGTGATTTAAAATCTGATTAAAGAATACAATCTTAGCAACTCTAGGCATCAAATAAGGAAAGAAAACTTTAAATTTAATTTGAGTGACTTCTTGCTTGGTACATTAAAAACAACTCAATCTGACTGCTGCAATTCTGAGTTAGTAAGCAACTTGGTATGCCAGCCAGTAAGACTCAGTTCTCCAGAATCAATATTGCAGTTATTGAGTAATTACAGTACTTGCCTGGGAAGATGGACAATTTGTTCAGGGGCTGATGGGTGATAATGGTGCTCAATGAAAGACGATAATTGAAAACAAAATGATCTTAATGTAGTTGACTAACACAATAGAAAGACTATGGTCTTTAAATAAAAAAACACTTTATCTTCTTGATTATCAAAACATTAGTTTAAAAATAGCAACCAGCAGCAAGACTTTTAGAGGGTAATATATGAATTGCACTTCTTCGTTAGCTTCAGATAGTCAGTAAAGACTCTTTAAATGTTAATCCTCTTGAAAAAGCATTTTCTCACTCAAGGTGTTCTTACAGGCTATTACCAATAAGAAAGAAGAACTGTCTGCATTTTCTTTACAAGCTAAGAAAGTTAAACTTTGGTAATTCACTCTTTGACTTTTCTGTCACTTTTAGCAAGGGCTCATTTAACATATGTCATTAGTGTGTGAAGCATACATACCGTGCATTGCTTATCCCTCTGATACTGCATATACACACTGGAGAGTTTTTCTCAATCTCGTGAGATTACTGCAAGTCCATCAGCAAGCACTCCCAATGGGTAGGTAAAAAACCATGTTTGAACATTCAAAAAATACTGCAAAATTACTTACTGTCATAGACTTTGGTAATATAAACATAAACCATTTTCCTCAAGAGGATGAGAACCTCATCTAAAAATACCAGAAAAGGAAAGACATGATTTGCCAGAAACCATTCTTTGGTTCCATGGTATTTGCCCACTCTCTACAAAGCCATGAGTGACCAATCAAGCACAGATTCTGTGAATTTTAGGGATATGGTTTAGTAGTAGTTAGGCATGGTTGGACTTGATGATCTTAAAGGTCCTTTCCAGCCAAAAGATTCTATGATTTTATGAATTTAATGACGTATAGATGTGCAAAATACCTAGCAAAGGTGATGGCTCTCTCTGAATTTCAGGGTGATGATAAGGACTCAGAAAAGAGCATTTGTGGATGAATTTGTGGACCACTCACTGTTGAGTGCATTTCAGAATCAAAATATTCTAGTTTCAGGTGTAAAATCTTGAAGTTGGAGTGAAATAGTTGAGTTTTTATTTTTAACTAAAATTGATACTCTTCATGGGGAAAATGAAATAATCCTAGCTCATGCAGCACATAACATCTCATAAGCATCTCATTAATACTGCTTTTCTGTGCCAACAAAGTTGATGATACATGGGTTTTTTTACACTCTGTTTCTTAGGTATGTTGCCCCTAAGCATTACTGGAGCATTTGCTAATACTTAGTGCTTAAAAAAAAAAAAAATAAAAAATGGCTAAGGCATTGGCCAAAGCAAGCTGTTACCAGATGTGACTCATGCACAAACTCTGTGACAAGGCAGAAGCAGTAAGATACGGATATGAGGATGACCAGAGATGCCAGGTATGCAATTTATCATAATGGGAAGAAGGAAATATTGTATGAAGTGCAGGATCATAGAATCCCTTGGTTGGAAAGGACCTTTAAGATCATCAAGAATGATTGACCTGGATGACCCAGGTCAATCTGGAATGAGAACATCAAGAACAGGATGTCCTTAAAAAAAAAAAAAAAAAGGGGGGGGGGGGGGGGAGGGAATATGATCTTGTTCATATTTGAACATGATATAAAAAGGAGTATCTCATTAGAATAAGAAAATCTTTAGTGTTTTGAATTGTGAACACCAGGAGAAAATGTTTTGCTATCTCATCTCTAAAATTTAAGCATATATACATGGATAATATAAAATTTCATCTAATGAAATCAATTTTTTTCCAAAGGTGGTGCTTTTCTATTAAATTTAATTCCTTGATTACCTATCAAAACATAAATCCTTATCTAAATATGAAGAGTAATCAAGTATTTGGAAACAGCGTGTGCTGTCAGTAGTATCCTGTGTAGTAGAACTACCACTGTGCCCAATTATCTAGAAATTATTTTTGTACATTCCAATCCTAAGGACCACGTTTTTACTGCCCAGTAATCCTGTTAGTATGTCAGTTCATCTAGAATAACAGTGACCTCTAGGGATACAATTTAGTGTGATACATCAAGGGATACAACTTAGTGTGCTACATCAAGCTTTAAACTTGTAACTACAGATTTTATATTACAGTAGAAAGAGCATATATGAAAACATGAAGTGAAATTTCTCAGACCTTCTGGGCTGCTGAACATATATGCTACAATTATGAATTAAATTCACATATATATATGTATACATTCATATATACATATTTATTGACATCTTTATGGTTGCTGCTTTTTTCAGTTTAGAACTACTCTAAACATAATTTTCTGACAATGAAATCATTTATTCTTTCAACAGTTCATTATTTTTGTCCTAATCATTTTCTTAATAAATAATTTGGAAATTAAAACCTGAAATGTTTCATTTTTAAATACAATCTGTTCATTTGTTTGTTTTCCTTCTTACTCAATTAAAGCAATTAAAAATTAACTTGAAAATCCTTCAGATTTACCTGAATATGCTTTTGCCAGTGAATTTTCATGAAAAAATCTTGTCTGTCTTCTAACTGGACAAAGAGAATACAAATACAAAATAATAGCTAATTTCTTATTACTTCTGTAGCAGAATATATAATCTGAAATCTTGATTAAATATTATCTACCAGTCATTTCTTCATCTTTAATATTATTAGCTTAGTGTCAAACTCTGCTTACTCATACGAGATTCTTAGTAAAAGACAGAAACTTCCTCACTAAAGAATATTCTGTGTGCTGATGATTAAGCTTTACTCAAATAATTTTATTATACAAATAGTAATAATATTCTGGACAATGTAATGATTTGCTTAGCCTAATGGTATTGTTAGATGTAGAACTAAAGAACTTCTATAAGTTTTCAGTACATTGTTAATGTCCATGAAGGAAATTACAGAATTGTTGAAGTTGTTTCACAGTAAACAAGCCATACAACCAATTTGTAGTTCAAAACAGAGTTTACAGAAGCAATAGGCATTAAGGTTACATTAGTCATTTTAGGTACCAGACAAATGAGGAAAATATGAATCCTATTCTTGTTATAATGGCTTGACTAATTGACATCGTTGCACATATTCAGACTCCCATCTCTTTATGAAAAGACAGTTGAGGACTTCTAAAAGTCAAGAATCTGTGATTTGTCAAAAATGTACTTGGTGAAAAGTGCTTGTTTCTGTGCAGACTAGGCAAGTGAATAGGACAAGGAACCTTAAAAAGAGTAAAGGTTTGGGGTCGGGCTGAGGGGTCTGTTGTTGTCCTGTCCCAAGAGGGAGAGAATGAGAGTGCAGCTGGAATACAACAGAAGAGGCTTACCAGTGAGGAGAATAGATTGAGGCTCGTGACCTCTGCAAATTCCCACCTCCGTTAGCAACAAACTTAAACATGGGCAAAATAGTCAGCAGGATCATGGTTATCTTACTTTGACAAGAAGATTGACAAGAGTGCCAGATATACTCTGATTGTCCACCCACCCTTAAGACTTGGGGCTGGCATAAATAAATACCCCAAGGATGTCTGCAACTTGTTCTGTAACTAAAAGGCAATAGTTGTCTCTGAGGGTGTACTCACGATCTGAGCACAGAGAGGAGATAACTCCTCAGTCTGCCCCTTCCCAATACTTGTCTCCTCACCCCGAGCATTGCATGAAGGCAGCTAGATTATCAAAAAAGATCTAAAATCAAAGTTTACACTAGCTGTGCCCTTGGTCGTCTCCGTATGCTAGAAAAGGCTTAACTAAAAGAAGGCAACCTGCCCTTTCTGACACCTTTTTTAGCAAATGTGTCTCTTTTCTTTCTTACAAGAAGCTACAGAACAGTTATATGGCTATACATCCTAATAACTCATTAGACACTGCTAATGATAAAATGAAGCAAAACATTGCATGTATGACATTGTAGAAACAAGCATGTAAACAAAGGGCTCCTAGTTTTGAGGACTGTTATTTCTTTCAGTGTTTTTTCTCTCAATTTTTCCTTTGTGGTTCTATATATATTTTCTCTCAATTCTGCAGTAATATACTGATTCCTTTTTTTGCTCTTCTAGACCAGCAAACCCTAGAGCTGTGCTAGCTTTTTTTTTTTTTTTATATGACTATCATCTGAAAAATTGGTGTAGCAGTTTACATCTAACAGAAACAAGCATGTTCTTGTTATGTTTATATTGTTCATCTTTACTGAAATAAATATGTGATCCATGTATGATCAAGCAATAATATTGAATTCTCATGGAAGGTACTTGCATTTATTTAATCTAGCTGAATTTAGAAGGGAAGGTCCACATGGATCAGGTGAAAGATGGTGGTTCTTTCTCTGGGTAGGTCAGTGCACAGGGAACCGGTTTTGGGAGACACTTTTCTTCCTGAGGGAAACCACACTTGGTCTCCTATGTGGGAGCTTCCCCATCACCATTCTCTAATACATTGGGATGTAAGATTCACAGACAATCCATACAAAACCTTAAACTATTTAGTAATCCAGAAATAACCATAAATTTTGGGTTGGACCAGATAATCTCGATAAGTCCCTTCCAACTTGAATCTTTTTGTGATTCTGTGATTTTATATCCTTATGTACAGGACAGTTGCAATTTTTGGACTTAGGGGTTTCAATTCCTTTCATTTTCCTTCCATTTCTTTTATAGACTATTAACCAATAGGACACTCACTTGAAAAGTTGGCATTATGAGTCCTTTTAGGAAACAGAAGAACAGAGTCTGACTTTTGTACATCTTGGATGAGCCTCCTGGCCTTGAGCTTGTTGCATGAAAGATGAAGTAACTCTTGGTTTCAGAAGTGAGATTTGTGTTCCTCCCTTCCAGGTGGCTATTTTTCAGCTGAAACTACTCAGTGATCTTGGATCAAAATACAGAAGTAATTTCAAGTCACTGTAAATTGCTTTGTTCATCCAGCAAACTATTTGCCAAAATATTGTTGTTAATGATTAATTTGACCTGTTCCAAACTAATTTCTCATAGGTTTTAGGGCTTCCATTTGCATGGTCTCATGCACCTGCTTCTATTAACTTATAAGCTAAATCAGAGCTCAGAGATCACTTATATTTGTGTATATCATCTAGCATATATGTATATGTATAGAGCACATACATCTTCCAGCATGATCTCTGCAGAAGAGAAAAATTCAGAAAATAATACACGATGAGTATCACACAGAGTTTAATATCTGCAGTATGACTTTTATTAAGTTAATAATGTCAACAATTGTGCAAAACAGAGTTAATCATTTTACATTACACTGATATGATTGTCTCTAATAACAAAATAGTATACTTCTGTGGGTTTTTTTCTGATGTTTCAATATTAAAAAAACATAAATCAAAGCTGTTTTGACAGAATGGAAAATTTTAAAAACTGAATAGCTGATAAAAGATGAGTAGAACCAGGGAGGATTGATGCTATAGCTGAAGGCAGCATTAGAGATTAGGTACTCATTTGGCTTTTCAGAAGGCCTGGTGACTCATTCCACATAAATGAAGTTTGTGATATGTAATGAAAAGCTTTCTATCTTCACTGCAAGCAAATTAGCAGGTATTTTGTGGGAAGAATGTTAATGTTATCTTGCATTTGTTTCAGAGCAGGAACACATTAACAGAGGAGATTTGAAAAGAATTTCACTTTTATAACATCAGGTGCTGAAGGTATTAAAACAAGGTCACCTCTGTAAAGCAATGAGAGAAAATTAGGTTATAAACAAGCATTGCCTAAAAATATATTCATTCTGTTTCAGTGACCCAATGTAATACAGTATTGCCCCAAATTGCTAATTTTCTTTACCAAGTGATACTTGTATGTCCAGAGCTGAATTCGCAAAGTTAAATGAGAAAAAAAGCCATGGTTTGGTGAGGGAGAAGGGATAAGTACCTCAGTGGGCAAAGTCATTTCATTTCATTAAGGGAGAAAACCAGTCAGGCTGTTTTACAGCCTTTACTGTTCCACGTTATAAAACAATAGACTATTCAAAGACATTACAACTTTTTTTTCAGGAAGGCAGTGAGGAACAGGAAAGGAGATATATCTGAGGAAGAAAAGATAAACATAACCATTTTTCAATACTGAATAACTGAGAAAAATAATGATCAGAATGGAAAAAATTAAAAATTTATTCAAAAAATAAAAATATTTTTTAAATTATACTAGAGGACACTAGAGTACATGAGAGATACAGAAAATCAGTATGCACTAAAAACAAGACAGACAAGGCAGACAAGACAGAAAAATAAAAAATCCCTTTTTTTTTTAGTTGAAAACAAGACAGAAACGAACTAAGACTGTATATCTGCTAGCATTGAAATAAAGGGGAAAACAGGCCAAGGAGGAGACAGATTAGTAAATTAACAGTATTTCCTTAAAAAGGACTGGATTACTTTATGGCTGGTTTGTGATTTAGGTACGATAAAGTCTTAGATTGGGAAAATAAAAAAAAAATAAATAATAAAAAAACCCCCATACCAACATATAGAGATAACATAACAGAGATTATTTAGGAAGAAATACTGAACATGAGGAAATGATAGCTAGATAGGAAGACACAGATAGGGAGACAGATAGAAAATTGATCTTTAAGGCAACCTAAAAAGGTAGATAAAGAAACACATTTGATGATAAAAGTGGCCTTGCAACCTGGGAGATATGACTTACTATCATGATGACTTGTGGTAACAGTGGAAGAACTGCTAAGTAGATGGCATATTTCCAGACATAATACAAGACTTTTTTATCCCTCCCGTTTTATGAAAGGGCCATAAAGATCAGAGACTTCCTTTAGTTATTCAATTTATATTAAAGTAGACATCTTCTTTCATTCTTTTAAAATATATTTATAAAACCTTTCAAGCTGTACAGAAAAGAAAAGAAAAAAAAATTGCTTGATTCTTCATTCAATCAGTTGTTTGTATCTTCACTCCCCTGGCTGGGTCTAGGTCAATGCAATGAATCTGATCTAGGATGTAAAAAGCAATAGACTGCAAACTTTTTGATGTTTAGCCAAACCTCCTTATCAAAATATTTTATGTCACCTTTGCAATTGAATAGGTGGTCAGGTAGAAGTTTGTGTAGGTTGGACCAAGTTAAGATTGAGTGAATGTTCTTATTAACTTCAGTAATAGCTTTAGAAATACTGTTTTAAGACACAACTTTTTAATATTCACTTTCTCTAAAAAGTAGTTCCCTTCCCTTGAAACAGTTTAAAACAGTTTATAAACATAACAACTTCAAAAGTTTGATAAAGAAAATGCCAGGGAATCTTATAATGCTTGTCTACCACACATTGGTGAAATAAAGCTTGTTCAGTTAATGTTTCTAAAAGACCTTGAGGGCTTTTGATGAGATGCTTATTGCTTCTTGAGCATGCCCTTATAATAAAATATTGTGCTCTATAACTTCTGCTGGAGTGCACTGAGAGAGCACCAATGAAATCAACACAGCTACAGATTTATACCAAATAAAGATCTGCTCAAGAATATTTAATGCTTTTACCAGATAAATTACCTGAGGAGCCTACATAAATAAAGAGAATAGTGTTAATATTCCTGATGGAGAAAGCCGTAGCAGGAGGAAAAATAAGAAAAAACAAAGTTTTATTTTGCGTCACTCTCCCAAATAAAAGCATAACATTTTAACCAAAGATTAAATCTATGGATCAAGAGTCTAGAGGAAAAAACATATGATCACTTACAGTTTTCTACGTAACATACATTTAAATTTGTCAGAACATTGCTTTCAAGTGAACACAGAGTACATCCGAGTATGTGAAAAAAAATGGAGATGAAAAAAGGAGGAGGTTTAATACATGTTTCCATAAATTCACCACATGCAAAAGATGTTCCTGGACACAGGACAAAAGCCAAAATGATGGCATTATTTGAAATATGACACCCCCTCTTTCTAACATAACACTACTTGTGGTAACTGATTTTAAAGAAAAACTGAAACAGTCTGTCCTTCTCAGAGGGACTGCTTTTACTAGGAAAACCAAATTTTAAGATAAATTAAAACCAAATAGACATGAAGGAAAGGGATATTTATTAATATGTTGTAAGTATGCCAAAGTAGACCCATGAGATCTACCTGTAGTTTTGTGAATAATGTTTTCAGTAGCTGTGGTTAAAATTCCATTGAAATGTAGTTATTTCAGTGTGAAAACTGTAAGTCTTCTTTCTCACAGTGAGAAAACAGAATGGAGGAAAAAAGATGAAAGAAATAGGGGGCACTTGTGTACAACATGGGTCTACAGTTACACAGAATTTGTATCCTTCTCCAATAGTCTGAATGAGCTTTCACTTCGGTTTGAAAATCATATTTACGGTGAGGAAAGTGCTTTGTGTATTGATATGCTTCCCCATAATACAATATGGTCTAGTGACCTGACCACACTTATAGCTCAGACTTCATTTTATATTCTCATCAGAGAGTCTGAAGCTGCTGTCCAGGCAGCATCAGCTACTGCAGAGGTTTCCAAGTTTTGTAGCCACATAGACCTTCCGATTAGGGATGGCCTGTGCCATGCAAGTAACAGACAAGTACCGAAAGCTGCAAGTATTCAGAACCAACTCAAGGTTCTCCACAGGGTAGAAAAAAATTAAAGACATATCAAGATTTAAGGAGTGACAAATTTTACTGTTGTGGGGATAGCTATAATATTTCCATGGAGAAGGAAGTAAGAAGCCAGTCTTGCAATAGCTTCTTCAGTGTCAGAAGGTTACCAGAAGGTGTTTAGTTAATGCAGATTACCCATTCTCAAGCCTCAATTTATCTTTCAGAATTTACATCTTTCTCTCCCAAGCAAAAGAAATGCTTTGACTACAATGGCAGAGAAAGAACTACAAGTCTTAACAACAGATTTTTGAGCTTTCACATGTAAAAACAGCTTTCCAGTGTTTGAACTGAATTCAGTCAAGTCTTTCATTTATTAACATGTCATACTTACCTATTTCTGAGGTCATTCTCATATACAGTATGTAAAATGATACTACTTGGAAGAAAATTTAGATGTTTTAGGTTAGTTTATAGTTAAGTTTAGACCTTTGTTACTGATAGACTGATAAGGCTTTTCAATTACTGTGATTTTCTTTTCAAGTCTAGGAATGTGCAGGGCAAACAGCTCAACCTTTTTGTCTATTGATCTTGTGTCTGATAACTTTCAATACTGCCAGCATGAAATTTTAATATGAATCATTTGTGACTCTTCCTTGTTGATGACTCTTCTACAACATGGACCTTCTTTGCTTGCTTCATTAATTACCAGTGAAGACTCCTATTTAGTAGGGAATAGAGGGGATGATTGGAGCTTACACTTGCAGAACTTCATTTGGTGGTTGGAGGTTGCATTAACACCATCTACTCACCATTTACTTGGAAATGCCCAGTCTTTGGAAGTTCACCCATTGTACACAAATAAAAGATTATATTGTTCATAAAAATCTGTGTATCATCAATTCCATGGATGAATATGAATGATTCTTATTGCTGAAAGCTTATTGTACTATTTCACCCTGGAAATACACTTGAATATATTATATAAAATGTCACTGTAAATATTACACCATATACTTCTGTGATAACAATGAATTATAAATTTATTGTTGTTTTACAACTATTTTTCATACATATAATTAATGATATTCATTTTTTTAAAGAGTTTATTTCATAGTTTTATCTTGTTTCCTTGTAGAAGAAGAAATGAAGAGTACTGATCATTAATGGAAATTTGTTGGTCATTTATAATGAAGCTGTGTTAAGTTTTCTGAACTGTAAAAAATAAATGCTAGTAAAATATGTCAGTGTCTCAGTGAAGCCAAATACATGGCAACTGTTGAAGCACCCTTTGTCAATAAAGCAGGTTATAATTTCCATGAATACAAATCCTTGCTGGTACTTAGTACAGTATACAAGGTACTTTTTCTGGCCACTAAACATCACTGTGGAAGGAGCTCAGTATTCCATGAAAGATTTGTTTCTCATCTATAGCATCTGATCTTTGACCAACATTTTCAACCACAACTGAGCTTAACAGTATTTTGTTTGCCTGCAGTCTGTGCATTATCAGTTTCTAATACCTTTGTAAAATAGTCTATGATAATTTAGTATAAAAATTTTAAAAGTACCAATTCATTATTTTTTCACATTCTTTAGATCTCTTTTCATTGAGAAATGTCAGTGCTGGTTTTGCCCCTTAGCAATGAATGTCTATGTTAGCCATTAAACTGTCACACTCAGTTCTGATTGGCGAGATTTTCATACTTTCTCAAGTACTCAAAAGTATAGTGGGGGATGTGCTGTAGTAGATTGCCCGAACAAATAATTAACCTGAGCACTGTTGGAAGGTTCAAAGGAAAGCAGTTCAATGCCTTCTGCCATGGATTCCTGTTAGGTACATACTGATATATTGGCATCCAATGTGTTCCAAATACTTTTGACCCTGTATAAACAGATGGACTCCTCATAATATATGCAGTGTGTCCTACACTTCTATGAACAATAGTAGATTGTTTTATGTGTCATATATGGGAAGCATGTGCCCTGGATTCCTAGATGTCCGGCTGCTGGATATAGCCTGTCACTAGCTGACAAGGGAGCATTCCAGTCACAAATTATGACCAAAATGCTGGTTGGCTTCCATGCCTGTTTGATGGTCTGAATATTCCTTCTGGCAGCAGAGTGCTATTCTATGTCTAAGTTTCTGGTTTCATATAACCCTATAATGGTACCGCAAACATTTATTTCTTGAGTAAATAAATAAAAACTAATCAGAGAACAAGAAATGGTGTATTTGTGCTGAAGTCCAAATGCCATTATTTTTAATCATAGTAAGTGGTATTGTACTATGAAAGTTGTTTCAATGGCTTTTATGGAAAGTATCAGAATCAAACTATTATTTTTGCTTCTGTCTCACTTCATATTTTTTCCTCCTATTTTGATAAAATGCAAATCACTTTGCGTTTTTAAGCCAAGAGGCTTTAGAAAATGCTAAGAGGAAAGAGACGGAGAAAAAAAAAATACATGTTTTGATCTCATAAGCAAGCTGTGGTAACATTTAGGATACCTAGATAATAAATTTGTTTTCTATTAATGTTACTTAGTTCTCCCTGTACAATAGAGACAAATATTCAAACACAAATAAACATCATGGCCTAGACTCTTAGGCATGCTAAACACTGGGCTATTTTGGTTTTATGCCAGCTTTGCTCTTTTTTCCAGGTTAGGGGAATCCCCAGCTGCTCATTTGAATCAGCAGAGGTAAGCAAGTATAGGAATAGAAACTAGCTGTCCCAAGTCTCACATACATCTCTCTAAATGATTTCCCAGGTGAAGAGTTTATCAGGTTGTAAATATTTATATTTAGGAAATCTTATTACTATCATTATTATTTCTTATGTGGTGATAAAATAGTGAGTGATGAGTTCGTTATAGAGTTCTAACAAAACTCCTGCCCTGAAGAGTTCTGAGTTTACATTAGAACTTACTCTAGATGTCAATGAATACACCAAAGTGAAATTTCACAGCAGACATAGCTAAAGAAACAGTTTCATTTTCAGTCTAGATCTATATTTGTATTAAAAAATTATGCACTCCCACCATAACTTACATTTACTACAAGAAGTGAAGTACATACTCAAAAAATGAACTAGATATCCATAAAAGTGCATTTTTTTCCATTTTCAGAATTCTTATATTTAACTAATTTGTCAAAGCAAACAATCTGAGGCTCCATCAATCTGCATACATGACTGCAGGTATACCTAGATTCCCCTAAAGTGAACTATATAAACTGGCAGTCATTTATCTGACATTATATAATTTTGTCAATCTTCTTTTATATATCCTTCCCTTTTTTGTTTGTTTGTTTTTGTCATATTTTTCTTTTACTATGAAAACTAAATCAGCTATTCCAGAGGAAGTTTGTGCTTTGGAACTAGTTTGAGAATACCTTGCAAGGAATTAAAAAATTCATAGGTGACCTTCAGACTGATAAAGATTCTAGGAACAGATTGCTCCTGAGTCATTCTTTGTGGCACATAAAGCTAGATTTTTTTTCCCTTTGAATTAAAGGTTATTATTAACTGAAATAAATAAAGCATTAAAGCCACTGGAGGCCTAGTAGCGTATAGCCTTACAGTATATCTTTCTTATTTAATATCTCTGTATTCAGAATGTGAATCAATTTGGCTATGCAATACTGGTGTGAAAATCTTTAGCAAAACATTTTAACACAACATTGTGGTATTGAATCGACGTGCAGATTAGATAAGAAAGTAGAAAGATGCCTTCTGGGGAGAAAGGTGACATTTTACTTTAGAGCTATATATTGGTTTCTCTGAGTTTCATGGGTAGATCACAGTCTGTATCTGTATCTGAAAACTGGGTAGTAAATCCTACCAGCATGTATAACATCTAGCATATATCTGCAGGGGATAGGAGGTGTGGCTGCAGTAGGAAGGTTCTGTTTGACTTCTCTGCCTCTGAACACATGGAATGTCAGAGCTGTGTTAATTGTGCATGCAATAAAGATTTTCAAGTACAGACCATTTTCCAGACATAGCATTAAAAATTAATCAATTATATTCTGTCCCCTTAAGACTACTCTACAATTCATTCACCAACAGTCATGAGACTGAATCCTAGTACTAGCAGTCAAGTTGGGTTTTTAACTCAGTGCATTGTTATGGCATGTTTCCAGGTCATGATCTCGGGACAGCTGTTTTCTTCCATAACAGGGTGAATTATAGCAGACGCTAAAGCCAACAAACCTCTTAGCATTTGAGTAGGGTGCTCTCTGCCAACCAGGGAGCAGGCATTGACAGGCATTGGCTTTGGAAGGACGGGCATTTGTTCCATTGCTTGCATTTGCCAACAACAGTCATTATATAGAATGGTCCTGTGGTGCCTCCTGTAGGGACACAAGATTATAGGAAGAGCCAAGTAATGGCAGACAGAACGCTAGTGTTCTCATTGGAAAACCATCTTTGAAAAATCCTATTTTAAGACGACATTTTGTGCATATATGGCTGAAATACAGCTCCTGAATCTAAGTAAACCCTGAAATACTTCTGGTTAAATATCTGATTATCCACAAGGCATAACAAAGTCTGTCCTGAAACACCTATAAGATGGAAAAGACACATATATAAGCATGTGCATTGTTGAGAAGAATCGTGATCAAACTTTGCAGCTTTTTGGATAATTTGGTACACTACACTTCAATAAACAAACCAGTAAGATCTCAATGGACTTTCAAACTAAAAGAAAATCTCAAAGTGCAGGTCAGCACAAGAATTTCTGAGTTGCCTCTCATTGAGTTGTTATGATAAAGATGTCCTAAGTCTTTCACAGATTTCTGAGAATACAAGCAGTATTATGATCAATTGTGGGTTCATTCAAATCCTTTAGGCTAGAATTAAAATTAAGTGCCTCTATATCTAGTGTGAAAAGTACAAACTTAATCTATATCCTACAATGATAGAAAGCAAACTGAATAACATTACTTTTATTTTTGTTCCGTAAACATGAAATGTTTACATTACAACATCAAGTCAAATTATAAATTTTATTAATCCAGCAGTGAGGTACCAAAGTAGTACACAAATCCCTTAAAATGGATCATCTCTAACATTGTTTGATGTGTTTAATAATTTTTCCCTAACCAGGAAAGACTGATGCTTTTTCATTGTTTCTTATTTAGGCTGGCTCCTTTTGGGAGGTTGCAAGCCTATTGTTTTCTAACTAGGGATACTCGGAAATCTCTGTACTTAACAACAGTTTGTTATCTGGCACTGCTTCTCTTCCAACTTCTTGTGCAACCATACTTTTTCCAGCATGAATTCCAAACTAACTGCTAGCAATATCTTAAATGTATCTCTTTCAGGCATCCAGGTTAAGCTGAGGCATTATGATGCAATGACCCAGATTGTTCCCCTCATATAAACATATACATGTAGTAAATGTATTTACTTGTAAATACTTGTAAATACAGTATGGTTGTGAATAAAATGTGAAGTCAACCGGATTTGTTAACCATATGTACAGACACACAGAAATACACAGCAATAGCATATAAGAATGTTTTCCAAAAAGAGGATCAAACTAGATCTGTTAATCAGTATCTGAGAGAAGAGTTATGTTTACAAATTAAGTAAACACCTAGTCCATCTTATTTTTTCACATTAAGAGAATGTGACAACTAAGTCTGAGAAGTCAGAATAATAAATATAGCCCTCTGATTGGCACAATGTGGATTGATTGGAAATTTGACATAGATCTTCACTTGCATTACAAGAAATTAAGTTAAAGGTGAAACAAATCAAAACAAATCTATCAAATACAATATTGGAGATCTCACAATAGCATGAAAATTGCTGTCAAAATGAGATTGTAATTGAAATTTTTATTTTATTTCTAAAAGAGGTATCAGTTTCTTCCAGATTGCTTTCTGGGGCAGCCATGATCAGTAAGGTCAAATAACATCTGAGTACAAGAAAAATGTAGTATTGATTCAAATACTATTAAAGATCAGCTAAACAATACCATTAAAAGCAAATTAATGATGTGAAAGAACTATATCCAGAGTTGCTGCTGCATCAACGAATACTGTATTTTAAACATTTCTGTAGTGCAAATTCACATTCACCACTGTTGTCAAAGCTATTAGCATTGATTTGTATCATTTAAGAATCTTTTTTTTTTTTTTTTTTTTGGGAGTGGTTTTGTGTGAAAAAGAAATTAAGTGTACACATTTAATGGTGTAAGAATAACAAGCCAATTGAAGAACTCTTCCCTGACAGTCACTAGAAATTATATTAACTGAAGAAAAGCTGACATAAAGAGGTATACTGGATTAATAACAGATTTATGACTAAACTATACAGATTTACACCTTTTTTTGCTGTTGGAATCACTTCCAATTTACAAACCTTTCCACATCTACATCATACATGAATGCAGAAGGATGTGGATGGCCACTCTAAAGCAAAGTTTAAGATGTTATTGTGAACCTCATAATACTTATTACGAATAAAAACCTCAACCATGCATATGGAAACATATAAAACCAAACATGTTTAAATACTATAAAGAGAAGTTAAAAATAACACCAATAATGTTTCAGTCCTACTAGGAATGTTCTGAATTTCACTCGGGAAGAATACTGAGGGAGTTTTGATTACTGTTGTCTCTGATGGGATACAGAACAACCATGATCAAGAATCATAGACTCATAAACTAATTCAGGCTGGAAGGGACCTCTAAAGGCCATCTAGTTCAACCCTCCTGCCATGAGCAGGGCCATCTGCAACTAGATGAGGTTGCTCAGAGCCACATCCAATTTGAATGTATCCAGGGACAGGGCTTCTACCACTTCTTTGGGCAACCTGTGCCAGTGTTTCACCACCCACATTGTAAAGAATTTCTTCCTTATATCCAGTCTATATCTCCCCTCTTTCCGTTTAAAACCATTCCCCCTTGTCCTGTCACTACAAGACCTGATAAAAAGTTTTCCCCTTTTTTATAGGCCCCTTTTAAGTACTGGAAGGCCACAATTAGATCTCCCCAGAACCTTGTCTTCTCCAGGCTGAACAACCCCAACTCTCTCAGCCTGTCCTCATAGAAGAGGTGTTCCAGCTCTCTGATCGTTTTTGTAGCCCTCCTCTGAACCCGCTCCAACAGGTCCATGTCTCTCCTGTGCTGCAGGTTCCAGAGCTGAACACAGCACTACAGGTGGGGTTTCACCAGAGCAGAGTAGAGGGGGGACAATCCCCTCCCTCGACCTGCTGCCCACGCTGCTTTGGATGCAGCCCAGGGAATGGTTGATTCCTCAGGTGGTCACAAACCTGATCTTCTGTTAGAGTGGGAGGCACTTTGCTCCCCCGGACCCTGTCATGCAGTTGATCCACTCAAGGTGTGGGAAGAAAGGTCATCAGTGAAGACTGAGGCAAAAAAGTCATTGAGTACCTCAGCTTTCTCCATGTCCTTTGTTACCAGTTTGCCAGTCCTGCCCATAAGGGGGGTACACTTTCTTTATCCTTCCTTTTCTGGTCGATGTACCTGAAGAAGCCCTTTTTCTTATTCTTGGCTTCCCTTGCCACGTTCAGCTCCAGTTGCACCTTGGCCTTCCTGACTCCATCCCTACACAACTGGGCCTCTATACTCTTCCCAGGACACCCGTCCCTGCTTCCACTGCATGTGAATTTCCCTCTTGCCCTTTACTTTGACAAGCAGCTTTTGACTCAGCCATGCTGGTCTCTTGCATTCTTTTCCTGATTTCCTACTTCTGGGGACTGAGAGCTCCAGCGGTCTATGGAAAGCATCCTTAAAGATCTGCTAGCTCTGTTCTGCTCCCTTGCCCCTGAAGGCAGTTTTCCAGGGTGTCCTGTTGACTAACTCCTTAAAGAGCTGAAGTTTGCTCTCCTAAAAATATAAATAAGGCAATGAATACAAAAAAAGGCAATGGAAAGGGTGGAGAAAGAGACAAAGAAGACATGGAAATCCTTAATGTTTGCATAGGAGGACAAAGAATGGGCATATGTCAATGATAACAAAAAACAAACAAAAAAAAAATATATAATATAGGTGTCCTAAAATATGAAAAATTATACAGAGAAAAGCCAGGCAGATGCTCTGTCAAATGTTACTTTACAATTGCTGTCCTAAGAGTAACTGATGAAGTGAGCTGGTCAGCTTCCAGTCACATTAATTCTATGGCAAATAATGATTCTTATTGGGTAAATTTCAGTTTAACTAATATTAGAAAGGTAGAGAAGATGCTCTGAATTATTCTGGAGTCATACATGGTGTCCTCAAACTTTTCTCACACTGCAGATGATGTGAAGCCATTAATGCAACAAGGCTGAAATAACATTGCTTGTTTCTTGACAATATTCTCAAAGAAAAGCAGCCATTTCCTGCAACAAGTTCCTGGCATCATCAATGAGACTGCTAAGAAGCTATTGAAATGAATTACAGAGCAAGTTTCACTAACGTGGAAGGAAGCGCAAGACACCTTCAGTATGGCACTAAAATGGCTAGTAGCTATCCAGATAGGCCTACTTAGTGATAACAATCATAGAAAGGAAAGCATAGAGCTGTATGTTGCTGCACCTGGATTATGGCTAGCAATTGCTCTAATTAGTTTAAAGCTAGTTTAAGCATCTCTCTAGCAAACCGATGGCAATGCAGACATGCTCTCCATTTTGTATCGTTGCATAGTTCCAGTTCACCTTTTTAACATAATTAAGAAATGGTATTTTCTTTATAGATTGTGTGCAGTTACGTGCAGTCTCCCCTGCACCTAATTACCTATTTTATTCATCTTAGATAAAATGCAGGACTCTTGACTCTAAGGCAAATAAAATTATTATTTTATATATCCTGGATAAAATACTCTAAAAATGAATAAAATGAAACCCAAATTTTAGTGAAAATATATTTCACTTCTTGGCTTAGGAAAATAATTTGAAAATAAAAGAAACAAGAACATGGCAATATCAGCTTAATATCCTCGAACAGGACTTTAGTAGTGGAGAATAAATAGAAGAAAACTGCATATCAACCGATCAAACAATCTCACTCAGAAAAAGATCATAGATTCTCTCATAGTGAGAGAATGAGAGATACCTTGGGTTCAGTATGTAGGAAATAAGCCAAATTCAAAGAAGAAAACAAGTACTTTTCATTTATTTAAAACTATTTATTTTAAAAAGATTGAAATTGAAAAATATTTCATCCAGATATCTCAACACAATTTTAAAAAACTAATTTAAAAAACTAAGCAGTACTTTAAATTGTGCTCGTGAGTTTCATAAAAATTATTATTTTAATCTGATCAAAAAACAAGGGATATCACTGGGATACCTGGGAATAGCTTGAGTTTCTTGGCTTTCAATTTTCTCTGTTAATCACGAGGCCATTCTCAGAGTGTCAGTCAATACGCCAGTTGGAGCTGGCATCTGAAATGATAGTAACAGATGGTGAGTGTGGTGATTTTTATTCAGTTCCGAGGGCATTGTTTTAGCAATTATGTGTAGAACAATATATTCTAAAGGTATTTTATAGAAGATGTCTTTGCTCTGGTAACATGTGAAAGCTAAGAACTGAGACAGAATAAACATATCCAAAATAGTTTAAAAGTTCCTGAGTGCAGCTAGGCTTAAAAAAAAAAAAAAAAAAAAAAAAAAGATGAAAAGGTGATTAACATGTGCCCCTTCTAAAGATCTTCCCTCCCACCCCAAGGAGATTTTTAGGAAAAATATTCTTCAAGACAATTACTACCATTTAAGTATTCTTGTTGATCTGAAGGAATAATTTTTTTTTTTTTTAAGAGAAATTTCTTTTGCTAAACTTGAGATTCCTCATTAAAAAGGTAAGTGCAAGTGCATGAGGATAGAACACCTGCAGAGACATCAGCTGCTGTTGATGGTGGTCACTGATAGAACAGCTATATTTGACATTGTCAATAAGATGTACATGCACACGTTAGCAGAACAGAATTAATAATTGTTACATTTATAGAGTCCCTAAACCAGTACATATCTACTAAGTCAACTACAAGGTAGTGTCAAACTAGGGATGGCTGGGACAGTAGGGAGTGTCATATTCTAGGGATCAAAAGGTCTAGTGGGATTTGTCCCTGCCCACGACAAGGTGGTTTGAGCTAGGTGATCTTTAAAGTCCTTTTCAGCCCAAACCCTTCTATGATTCTGTGATTTTGTAGCTTTTCTTTCATAATATGCTTGTTTCCATTGTTGGTATTTGAAGAGTATAGATGTGTTGGTGAGCAGAGAATATATGACAGTGACCTCTGTTTTTCACTCTGGCTATCATAATCTTCTCCATATTGTGTTCCAAACATCAAAGACTAATTTTGTTCTACTTCATTTGTCTGCTGATACTCTGCCATGATTTTAGGCAGAAAGTTCTGCTTTCTGCTGAAAGTTCTGCTGAACTTTCTCATAGAGTTAGAAATCAGATTAGAATATAGAGTCAGAATGTTCATATTAATCTTCTGTGTAGTGAGGAGTCTGTCTTTTTTCCATTTTTCTTTCATAGCGTATGTGAGATCTAATAAAAAGAAATCCTTCTCAGTCTTTTGTGTGCAAGTTTAGTCAATTTAATGTCCTTATGTGAAGGATTTTTGTCGTATCACTCTTTGAGACATCATCTTTTCTGTTTCAAAACATTTAGTTACTAACAGCATAATTGAGATAAAACCCTCACACCTAATTCAGGCTTTTATATATAGAAAATGGAATCAGACAAAGGTTGCCTTGGCTGTATCAGATAAAGGTTGCCTTTCTCATCTATGGAATAAATGTGCAAAAATATTTAGGAAACAAGAAGTATAAGCAATTATGAGTTTTAGAGTTGCAGGAATGTAGGTGAATAAGCAGATAAAAAGAAGTAACTAGATGACAAAAAATTCTAGGAGTTTACTATCTGGGTAAAATCAAAATCATATAATCCTGGTAATAAGTTATCACAGTAATGGCCAAAAAATAAAATCAAGCACTGCTAAATTTACAGTAGAAATAATTTGTGAGGCAACTTTTTTAGTTGTCTGATTTACTAAGCACAGTGATAACAGGCAACAGCTGCTGCAAATTTATATGTTGAAGTCATGCAGAAATGTTGACAAGTCACAAAAAAGACTGGCATAGAATCTGTCCAGATTACAAACAGGATTTACGTGGAGCATTTCATTCTATGTAAGTAATAAGTAATAATTACTCTTATGAATTCCTATTTCAAAAAATCTTTGTGATTTTGATCAAGTCCTCTAGATGTGATGAAGTCATGTTCTTTTTTTTTTTTTTTAATAAAATTACCTTTTTCTCTTTTTTTTTTTTTTTTTTTTTTTTTTTTTTTTTTTTTTTCCCCATGGAGTAAACTGCCCACATGGAAGTATCCTGTATAGTTTTTGAATCACATTTATCATCAGAGTTTAAGTAAACTAAAACTTAGCAATACTTTGGTTTAGGATAATTTTAAATGCTAACTAGGAAAAAAAGAGTTTATTATTTTTGTCAAGTTGAAATACTTGTCATCTTGCATCCAGTTCAGAAAAAAAATAATGAGAAAATGTATATTCATTTGCCAATATTTATAAATGTAGGATCCTCAGGACCATAAAACTTGCTATCAATTATGTTTTAAGAATGAGCCCAACCTACAGACACACATATTTTTTGTGCAGTGATTTCATATAGAAAACTTGGGGTATTTTTCAGCTTTCTGAAATACCTTGCAGATGTTAATAAAAGGCAGATCTTACCAGAAGTTCCGCAGCATTTCTGAGCACCTATAAAACTTTTGTAGAAAACTAGAAAATATATCTATTTCAGGCAGTATCTTACAATAAATAGTTGATTGTAAGTATCACATAGGAAATTTCAGGAAGGGCTTTTAATTCTTGGAAAATAAATGGACCTTGAAAACGCTTCTCTAGTTTTGATGAGTGTTAATTTCATGAAAGAGATATAGTTTTTTTTCAGCAGAGCACTAAATCTCATGTAATATACAATCTTACACCTGTTTATCTATTTGTATGTTAGTTGTTTTTTTATTTTTAAATTCTAACTAGATTATATTAATCAAACTACTAATTAGAAATTTTTTATTCTTTCTTTGTAAGCAGACTGCTGCAACTATTCTCACATTGACCTATGATATTGCTTAATTCAGCATTTTTATGTGTGAAATATTTGATTCTTTTTCTTATCTTAAGGAGTTTTTTTTAAGAAGCAAGTTAATTTTTTACTTGATTTGACTTCTAAAAGAGTTGTTTCAAATTATTGTGCTGCTTTAAATAAATCTTATTCTCAAAAATATCATCACATATCATACATTCTGTAGAAAATATATGATAATTTAGTTTGTAACAGCAATAAATAACCTAACATTATACGTTGAGAAAATAAATTAAATCCATCATAAAGACATATTTAAAATTACATCTTCCAAGAAGTTAATTTTCTATGACTAGACAAAAATCTTACAAACTAACTTATCAAAAGTTGTTTTATTATGAGAAGTTGAAATATTGAGGTTTGAAAATTAATTTGTGCTTGCAATGTTTAAACTTTACATTGTTCTTCTTAATATGTTCAACACACTATTTCTGTACTGCATGGAGTTATTCAAGCAATTACTTATCCTAGTAGAGGGATGCTTCAGGAATAACCCCTGCCCTACATGTTATCTTTGATTACTGCCTATAAATATTAATCATATTTCTGTGTTATAATACAGTGCAAACAGAGAAATTCAACTACATTCATATGGTGCTACTGCCCAGATGTTCATCTGACAAGAGATGCAACTTGTAATACCAAATCCAGTGATTCCCCTGACTGTATTTCATTTCTCAGAAGTTCCTGAACTCAATAGTTTTGCTGTGATATCAAAATGTTAATTTCTGATATCTTACACTGATTTTAGCAATCTACATTGCATGTGTTAGAAAGTGATATAGGACACGCACATTTGGGGATAATACATATTCTTTTTTTTCTTTCTCTAATTAAACCTCTTGGCAACACTTGTTTTTAACTATATTCATTATTTTTCTTTAGCGTCTGTATTTATATTTAGTGTGAAAGCCAACTGTACAGATGGTATTTTCACAAAAGCCCATTGAGAAAGGCTGGGAGAATAATTCCAAGTAAGTTCCTATGAGAAATAGCAACAAATAAGGTTTCATCTGGAACTATGAATTTCTTTCACTACAACATGTCTTACAAACAAATGAGTAGAATAGTACTTAACAGGGACAGTTAAAACTTACCATCTCACTGGGCTACATCTACAAAAGGCTAAAAAGTTCAGTCCTTGAGTAGACACCCACTATCCATAGTTAGGAAAGCTTCATGAGATGCCTTACTCTCTGTCAGTAGATACATGAAAAAGTGCTAAAACTTTTTCAAGTCAAACTCTCAGTAGGATTTTCATTCTACTTTTTTAAACCTGTTTTCTTCCATATCCTTACTTGCACTACACCTATGAAATCAGGTCTTTCCAAAAAGTTTTCAGGGGGCTGTGTTGATCTGTTACCAGAAAGGCCACAAATAAGAATCCCTTACTTAGGAACTGGGAAACATCACTGAAATAAACTAGAGGGAAAGACCTTTTCTGTACCTGTTATCTGTACGCACTTCAGTGGTTGTATGCACTGACAACCAGTCACAAGCAGGGAAAAGTAACCCACCTTACTGGATATGATCAAAAACTTTACCTAGAAGGACTCTATAGACATCGTCCACTACTATCTGGCTAATTTCACTGTATGTTTTATTTCCTTAAAGATTTTCACTTCAACAAGATCTCAGTAATCTACTTCTGAATTTAAATTGGCACCATTTTTACAAGCTATGTTCAGGCTGGGGCTGGAACATGGCCATTAGCAGAACACATCCCAATGGAAGGCACCTGCAACTCCCTGTTACAAAATGGCCACATAACTTTCTGGCATTCTCAGGAATATCTGTTGCTCAAATGAACTTAACATAGGCTTTTTTCTTTGACCACATGATTTTCGTTTTACTGTAGTTCTCAACAGATTCCATAGTGCTTAGAATTACCTTCAGAAAATAAATTTTCAGGAAGTAACTTTCAGTTCTAAACTATTCACATTCCTGTCAGTATTGGTGTTTATAGTATTCATGGGTAGTACCCATTCCTATTTACAAAGTATGAATATTTAATAATTTCATACTAGAATAAGTTGGATATTGAATTACCAAGTTTTGAGATTTTTTAATTACCTTGTAATAGAAATATTCAGAAAAAATTGTATGCACTTTCTTCTTACGCAGCTCAAAAAAACCCCAAAAACAAACCACAAAACCCCAAAACCCAAACCAAAACTAAAAAATCTTAACCCCAAAATATTAGATAGATGTAAAATGGACAGGACTTTGGAGGTGACCAAAAATTACCAAATTCTACCAATAATATTCAAAGATAAATGAACTTCCTCAGATATGATCTTACAAAGCATAAAATGTTTTAAAATAAATAAAGAAAAATGGAATACATATTCTCTTAGGCTATATCATTAGCAGAAAAAAAAAAATCTGTATTTTTCATTATCTGTATCTTGGATACATATTAAACAAAACAATTTTTAAATCATAGATAGACCTTATACAGGAACCTTGACCAGATTAAGAACCATGTTAAATGTACACAAAGTTTGAATAAGATATTATTTTATGCTTGATTCTTTTTTTTTTTTTTTTTATCCATAGCTGAAAGTGTTAAGTCTGTTGATCCATTCTTCACTCTTGCTTCATTTTCATTGATGGTACAACTGAAAAAGGTGTTGCACACTAGCTGTGTGAATATCATTAATTTCTGTGTGAATTGTAAAAATGCTATGCAAGTGAATATAGAGAAACAGACATAGCACAATAAGCTTCAAATTTAACATAACAGTTTTGAAACTAAGGAAAAAATACCATTTTGCAATAACTATGAAGACCTTAATAAACATATATCATTTCTGGCACTAGAAAAAATCATAAAAGCCTAGATACTGAAATGAAATGCAGAAAAGTGTGCAGCACTGCAATTTTTATATTGTTCTATACTGCAGTGCACCAACTCTATAAACCTGCAGTACACTGTATCAACCTTACCACTGAAAACAAACCTAGCTAGTGCAGACCATCTCTATGTACTTTACCAATCCCATCAATATTAAGTTAATTGTTGCTGCGTATGAAAAAAAACATTTATCAGTTTGTCTTCAGAGTTTGCTATCTGCTATAATAATATTCAAATACAATGGCAAGAGCCTGGAGTCTCATCACCACTACATTACTTTCTTCTGTGGTCTTACTACATTAAATTTGAGGCTATCAGAAATTACTCTATTAATCTGTGATTTTATTTTCAAATGGAAAATAAATGAAATTTGTAACCCAGCAATCAGAGAAATATTTGGGTCAAGATTTTCAATGGTATTTAGACATGAAAATATATTTCAGTAAGGAGCTTAGGCAGCTAAATCTAAACACATCTTTGTCAAGCCCTTAACCCTCTTTAAACAAAATTACTGGTAGTAAAACATTTGCATGCCTAAAGTTTCACATCTCTACAGCCATCTTGGAAACACTGAGCAATTACCAAAATCTAGTGAGAATCTACTTACAGTCTCTCAATGGCCCAATCCTGTAGCTGAGCTTACAGTCAATGTGCATGAAGAACAGAGCTCTGTTCAAAATATAACCAATAAATACATTTTTTTTTTTTTTTTTTTTTTTTTTTAAGAACAATGATGGTCTTTTTCATCTAAAACACATGAATTAAATAGCAGGTACTCTGGATTATCTAACCACACTTCAATCTCCTCCTCATCAGTAAATATCCAATGTCACCTTTCTAAGAACGTAAACTGCAAAGGGGTCTCTAAGTAAAGTTATTCCCTGTTGTCCTAAAGCTAAGCCAGTTTTAAGAAAAAACCTCAATATCCACAGGGAAGGAACATGATTCTCTAGCTTATGATAACCAGCTGCATAAGAGAAGGACCTCAATCTTTTACAAGGTTGATCATCAATTTAGTAATAAAAGTTGTCGAAGTTGAATATTCAGCCTTTGGAAATGGGTTTCTTTTCTCCAAGATAAAAACTGTTATAAAGAAAGAAAAATCTCTGGTGGCTTCTCTGTGGTCTTTAGATATTTTATTTGTTTCCTATGGAAAGGTACCCTACAGGTAGAAAGGAAAAATGCCTTTCTGCTTAGAACATGGAAGTCTCCTGATTTATCCCCCTTTTCCAAGCTACCAAATATTTACTGAAGCAGTCACAATCGCAGCCTACAAATGCTCTCTAGAAAATAAGAAATGTAACAGCAATCAGAAAGGGTATTTGAGGTTTTCTGAGTTGCTGAATACCCCTGTTTTCACTTTTCTTTATACATTTAAAACGCAAAGCGAAATACAGAGAAAATATTGCTGGGAATAACAAAAAAAGATGTCTAATTCATAGCAAACCATGTTGTAAAAAGGTTATTCTGACTGCAATCAGCATAGCCCCTGCATTCCATGTTGTACTAAAAATTCACCCTGATGGATTAAGCACCTGCAGCCAGGTAACAGACTATTAGAGAGGAGGCTGCTTTCATCTGCATGCCAGTGGTTACTGAGGTCTGGTGGTTTTTGAAGAAATATTATCGGCACTTCCTGTAGAGATGAGAGTTTAAGTTCACAAACATGAATTTCTAATGTATTTCATACCTGCATAAGTGTGTTCAATTGAGCATGCCACTCTGCCAATACTTTTCCCACAGAAATACTCAACACCTAGTGAATTCAAACGAGTTTAATACACAGCCTTATGATTAATGGAAAATGGCAGCGTAAGGGACTGAAGCAGTTCGTGCTTTGTTTGATTAATTAATAAGAGACTATCTTTTCCCAGCTTCAACTCATTATGCTAATGAAATGTCATCAATTAAGGCTCTCCCCTGATTATTGAATCTGTCAGGTAGTGCTCAGTTAAAAAGCTGCATTCCTTTGCTGTCTTTGTAGAGTTACCATTGCAGCTTTTTTATGAAATGCTACTTCTGTTAGACAGTGTTTGTTCTGCTTTCTCTTATTGTATCAACCCTGTTGGCCTTGAGACAGGTGACTATGGAAGGCCCAAAAATGAAACAGAGACAACACTAGCTGTGGCACTGCAGGTCAAGATAATGTATTAGCAGAAAGATAAATACCATTCTTCATTCATGATTCCTTCATAATTATTAATAGTCTGGCCAAAGATAAATCCAAGGAGAATGGGTGACATTCAGAAGCCTATGCCATGCTGCACTAAGCCATACTGGAAGATTAGTACAAGAAGGAGGGGAAATATTTTAACCATTCAAAATACATCTTTTGCTATGAAAGTGATTTAATAGACATGTGGATCTGGGACTGTATGATTCTCCTAAGTAGTTCACGGAGACAGAACAAAGAAAACCACATTGAAAGGAGTATAGTTACAATATTTTGGGGGTATTCATTTTCTGTGCATATATTGAGGACTCGCAATTTCTTTGAATATCAACATATGGGTTCAGAATAGTGATCTACATAACACCAGTGTCTACAGCAAATTCTGATGAATCAGTTATCATGGAAAGAATGTAAGACACCACACAGCTGCTTGGGAATGAGCCTTTAGGGGGAATGGGGCATGGGGCTCTAAGGGCCCTATCTTCCACATTTGCTCAGCAGCTGGAACACTCTGACTTCTCTCTGGTGAGTTACTCTGCACATTAGTTACAGATAATCATAGGCCCAGTCAAATATCTGTGCCTGGCACATGGGTCATGAACTAGGGGAGAAGCTGTTGTGCTGCAATGAGATATATGAGATACAGGCACCACAACAAGGAAACTTGCAGAGAAAGCATGATTTTAATGTTTCTGAATTTAAAAAAAAAAAAAAAAAAACAAGAACACTCTGAGAGAAACAAAGCACAAAGCTCTCAAAAGAGTGGGACATCTTGTGATTTTAAAAAAATATTGAAAGATAGAAAACAGATTAGTGAAAAATCTTCACAGTGATTGATATGGAGGATGACTATATTTGGTCATCTAGGGATTTACACTATTCCCGCACAGGCTTTTATATTATATGTACAGGCTAGAGCTGGAAAAGAGATTGAATACTGAAGCAACAAAATTTGCACATGATATGAAATTATTAAAGAAAATCAATTACAAAGCTAACTGCAAAGAGGTGAAATACAAAAAGGTCTCACGATACTTTATGTTTAGCTAGGTGATAAAATGACTGGTGAAATTCAATTACAGTCTCTGAGTTATCTATTACCATGCAATGAGACGATGTTGGAATCAGTGAGGATACTTTTTAGAAAACTTCAGGATTCAATAGCTTTTAAAATGGTCAAGATACAGTAACTGTCAAAACAGTGAATAGGTTATTAGCAATTACTAGGAAAGCACAGAGAGAAACTTTATAGCACTATTTTAATTTGGTATGCACACATATCAAAAAGAATTAATATAGTTCTTGTTCTCGGTCCTCACAATTATATAATAATGCTTGAAAACATACAGAGAAAGGCATCAGAGATGCTGAAAAGCATGAAATGGCTTCTTAAAAAAATAAATTAAGTAAATGTCAATTTCTTGTCTTGAAAAAAGAGGAAAGGTAGGAAACATGGTTGAGTTTTGTAAAGCTTGGAGAAGATGAATCAGTAAAGATTTTTTCATTATTTACATATTATGTTATTTACATTGAAGGGACTAAAGAGAAAATGAAGAAAGAAGAAGATGTAAAACAAGGAAATCTGGTGATTATGGGACTCCTCACTCAATATGTCATCAATTCATGGAACTTATTGTCACTAAATTTTGCAGAGGCCAAGGATATAAATAAGGCCAAGGATATGTTCCATTTGGCAGGAGATGCCCTTGTGTAAGACAGGTCTAACAGTAACTGTTACATGAGAAGACCCTGCTGCAGTTTCTGTCTCAAGAAGTCCACAGAATACACTCCCGGGAAAAGAATCACTCTGCTTTTTTTTTTCCCTAAGCACTTTTTTCAGGTTACTGTCAGAAATAAGGCTGTTGGCTTACACAAACAAAGCAACCAATCAACAAAACAAGGAAAAAGGAGCAGACAGTTATAGAGCTACAGTTCTTGTACATCTTCAAGAAGTTTATAAATCAGAAATCTGCCACTTGGCAACCATACTATACAGACCCTTAATCTAATAAAAAGATCAAAATCTTGAGAAAAGAAAGAAAACTAGACAAGAAACAACATGCCAAAATTATAGTCTTTGAAGTACGTTTTGCTGTTTTCTTCTGATAGTGGAAGTTCTCTTTCATATTTTCCCTTTCTCCTCACATTACTTCTGTTGGAAGGGGTACAAAATTTATGGAGACTTTTAGTCTCAGGAAATTAAACCAAGTATTAAAACATACTGAACAGCCTCTGAATCATTGCACATATTTTTAATATTGTCTTAGTGGACAGGAATTTCACATTTAACACAACATTTATAAGTTTCTTTAATGATTCTAGATTGCAAGTTGTTAAAGACATAGGGTTCATCTTTTTTTTTTTATCTTCTCACAATCTAATAACTTTAATAGCTAACAACTGTAATTCAAAGCAAATTTAGGGAACTATTGGGGTGAGAGGGTTCTCTTTATGTCTAAAATGACTAATACTATGTAGTTATTCTTAGAAAATCTGCAGTGTAAAAATGGCCCATATAGATAGAGAAGAAAAGTATAGTATACTCTATTTTTGCAATTACTAAGATACCAGAAAGTTTCTTCCCTCTTTTTCTTCTTTTTGCACATTAGTCACAGATTTCTCAGTTTAATCACATACATTTATCTATAGTACCAGCTGGCCTGTGGCAAAGAGAAGAATTATTTTTTTTTCTTTTTTCTTTTTTTTTTTTTTTTTTTTGGTAAGTCTATTTATTTAAAGCATCCACCCATCTACAAAGGGGGATATAAAATGAGTAATTATTGAAGGAATACATTTGGGTTCAAATCAAGTCATAAATCCATTCTAGATGGGATTTAGTATTTCTATTGTTGAAACCCCTTTACAGTTCTTTTTCCTTAACCCACAAGCTTTTTAAAAATTGTTGGATATTCTTCATTTTTCATCATTACATAGAACCTACAAAAGAATCCAAAATTTCTCAGAATCATTTGTTTTTCATGTTTTTACTCATTTAAAACAATTAGAATGTATGTAATTGCAAATCTCTCGTTAGATAGGTTTGTTTGTAGGACTTTGGGACTGTAACTGTGGTTGAGTTATTTCTCCTAATGTTTTTGAGGAAGGACTGCAAGTACTCTGAATACATTTCACTTAATGAGATTAACCACTTTGAGACTACTTCTGCAGCGGGACCTGAGACTAAGGGTGCTTGACTGACACCTTCAGCTTCATTACAGATTTCTTTTGTAACATTTATGGAGTTATGTAACTTATATGCTTCATTTTATTCATTTATTAAGCATACCAAATAGTTTAATTAAAGAAGATGCAATAATGTTTTAAGTCTCTCAAGGCTCAATGATAGACTTCTACTTTAATATGAACTCTAACTAATATTTACTATAGCCATTACCTTTCTAGTGTTGTGAACACTTGAAATTGCCCACCCTCCTAATTCAACATCTTGTTATTGTGATTATCTCGTCAGAAGAGCTTCCATGTGTTATGGAAGCTGTACAGATACAGGAAGACACTACCTCAAAAAATATAATGTAAAGTACTACATATGAAAGGACAACAAAAAATTAGAGAAGGGATCCAAATATAATGCCTACATAGTTAAGGTGGTAACAGTCACAGACAATTAGTTGTATTTCTTTGCATATTTATTCAATGCCACTTTACTTTCTCTTAACATCAATATGCCAACCTCTCTTTTCCTCCTCTCTTCCATACAAAAGGAACTATCCCTTTCGAATTATCCATAAGCCACTCCTGATAATTATTTGGAATAGTGCTGCTATTATATGCAGGACTCTCCTTCAAGGAGAAGGGTCATAGTTCACCAGTATAGATAATTGCACGCTAACATGGACATGTATTTAGATTTATTTAACTAGTTAACTAGTTTGGTTGTTTAGTTCTGTAGTTTAGTAGCATAACAGTGGAAAATCTCACAAGATTTTCCCTTTCCACTTGTAACGCCTTTTTTTTTTTTTCCTCCTTTACTAATTCCTGAAGCACCAGAATGAAAGAATCAACTATTGAAGAGCTATAATACAAGAAACTGACTTTTTCAACTGGTCATTGAGCTGCAAAGTCTAGATTTAATCAAATTATTCTCTTGGTTCAGAAGGAAAATGTATCTAAGAAAAGTGTTAAGGGCTGTCTCCTCTGTCTTGGTATAGAAAAAAGAATGCATTTAAGTAACAATTGTATTATCTTGGACACAAATGGGCATGATGGACACAAACATCAGTGCAATTGCACCATAATACTAAAAATAAATTAAGGAACATAGCTTTTAGATGGAAGCAGCTGAACCTTCTTTTTACACGTTATTGCATGTTATGGTGCAGCGATCTTGTGGGGTTTACTGAAAAAATCAATACAAGTGAAAACAAATATCACTTTCCCAACATTTAATCAACTCACAGTCTATGCCATTGTCCACCTTTGAAGTGAATAGGAATGTCATAAAAGAGGTGTCTGCCTGACCAACCTAGTGACTTTCTACGAT
>JMFS01038245.1:0-10385 GCA_000699545.1 Podiceps cristatus | reverse complement strand
GCTCTGTCCTGGCTGAAACCAGGACACAGTGACATGAGTTTTATGTTTATGTAATCTTACTAAATTCAAAGGGAACAGAATCCATGTCAATAGGGTTATAACACTATAAAACCACTCCTGGAGTAAGATAATCAAAACATAATGTCTTTCTCGGTGGATTTTTCTTTTTTTGTGTGTGTTGTCAAGAGAGGAGGATGCGACTAGGAATCGGTGTCTTTGGAGGCTGAAAAAAAATGGAAAGAAGAGGGGGAAGGCAAATTATCCCTGGTTGCCAGTACTTGTAAACCTTTTCTCTTGTTTGTAAACTTGCTAAGCAACAGCTTGAAACCTTGAGGACCTACATTTGTTCTCTTAGACAATCATAGGTAATGATACCTGGAGGCCATTGTAATTTAAGACAGACCAAGTCCTTGTAAAATCAAAACCTTATAACTTAAAAAGTCACCCATGTGACTCTTGTATGCAAGCCCTTCACTTATCTTATGGAAAACTTTTCAAGTCAACATTGATATTCAGGTGCTTCTATCAACAAGTGTGTAGTATTTTAAATTCTAGACTTGACTTTTTTTAATCTCTGTTTTGAAAGACTGTGTAGACCAAATCCTAAGGACATTTGCCTCTGTCACCTGCCTGCCCCAACCTGACTAAAATGATTAGACTGGCAGAAAATTGTCCAGTGAGAAAATTGCTGTTTAATGAATCAAACTGGCTCGGCAAAAGGGTTGCCTCCAGAGGGAGTTCAGTGTGGTTGGGAGGAAGGAAGAGCAGACCCTTTTAGCATCAGTGAACTATTAGATGGCCTCAACTGTCTTGTACAACATCCCCCTCCCCAGATCACAGCTACAGCTGAGTCTCAAGAAGTGTCCTTGAAGCCTCACTGTCCAAGTAGAGAATATAAGATCACATACTGCTGTATACTTGCTCTCTTCAGGACTAAGTCTTAGCCTTCTTTAGCAACTCAAAGTGATGTCTTTTAAATCATCTGCAGAAGAGCCACAAACTTGAGCTTCTTTGGGGCAGGGGGAATGGAGTCTTAAATCCATCACATTCACCCTGAGCAGTGAATCTAGTATCGTGTGAATCTAGTATCGTGTGAACCACAAACTTGAGCTTCTTTGGGGCAGGGGGAATGGAGTCTTAAATCCATCACATTCACCCTGAGCAGTGTGTTATCTAGTGTCGTGTGAACAAAATGTAGTCGTCTTAAAAGCTTGCCAGTGGAAATTTAATAGACTCTTAGGGTGTATAGATTACTGTAATAATAGTACTAGAACTTGATTACTCTTTAAAAAAAAAAAAAAAAGTAGTACAGAACATTTTGGATAAGGCTAAGGAATATAGTGAAAACTGAGCTATACCTGTCAAATGAGCAAAGAACATATTGCAGTACATATTACACTTTCTCTACTCATATTTCCTCACTTTCTGCCATAGTTTGGATTTCTCTGTGGGTCTAACAATCATTAGTGCTAATTAAAACCCTGTAATGGTGGTTTTATGTAAATGAAATTGTCATTTCACGTGGTGATTTTGACTTGCAACATATGTCACTTTGTTTCCCCCTTTTGGAGGAAGGCTTATAAATTGGGTGATATCCTCTATTTCAAGCCTGATGGCCTTTAAGGATGCTTTGGATGTACTCTTTTTCTTATACTGAACATCATTCACAGAAGCCTGCATAACTTTGTCTCTGCATAGAGACATGTTATTAAGATTCTAGTCCAAACAGTGTTTTCATGTGAACCGTGTGATTTCAAAGTGATGCTAAATCTTAGAGGTTTTTTCGTTAGATGTTTGCGCATTGATCCCATGGCTACCTAAATGCCATTTCAATATTACATAATGTTTGGAACGTACTCTTGCAGTTTTTATATAGAAAATAGTATTTCTCTTGGTATTTCTGGATCACCAGAAGTGTTGGCTGCTATTAGTGTGGCTGTAAGTGAATTTCTCTCTGTTGTAGGTAACTTTGTATAGGAGGAAGATGCCATTGTTTTTAGACTGTTTGAAAGGCACCTCTTGTGTAAAGAAATGAGGGGGGAACTCCCCAAAGGAATCTGTTAATTTGTTCTGATGACTTATAAAAATCCTTTCTCCCTACTTAAAAGCTACAGTATAGTTAGTCACCCAGCCAAGTGGCCCCTTCACACATGCACACTAAATTCCCTCCCAAATATGCAACAACGCGAAGGAAACATACTGTTCCATGCTTTAAACTGAACTCTAATCAATGCAGAGATTACCTTGTCTGGCTTGCGTAGTCTGTAAATTCCAGGCTGCTGTTAGGTGAGCTGAACAAACCCGACAAGGTGATTCTCATTATGAAGGTGGATCTGAATATATTTATTGTAATTTATACAGAACTTTTGTCTTTCAAACAGGCAGGAAGATATTGAGAATGTGGAGGATGTTCTTTTCTGAAACACTTGGAAGAGCTGGAGTTGTGCATTTCATTGCTAAAATGTGGTGTGTGTGCACGAATCAATAGTTTGTATCACATCAGACAATTCTAATTTAGGTCTATCATTCTTGACCGCATCGCTTTAACAATAGCTGGGCTTTATCTTTCTGTGAAGTATTTGAAGTTATAAACTCTGTGGAAACTGCAGCTGTTTTTTCCTCCAGCATCTGAAAGAATTCACAGCTTTGGAAGAATATCTTACTCTGCTTTTGCTGGCTGTTGTCATTGATTTCTGTGACCTGAGAAAAGGAAAGTGAAGCAAACTTTCAGACGGTTTCCATTATGAATGGAAGATGAAGCTAGAATGATTTATTCAAACCTTTTGCTAGACCTGTGCACTACACTGAACATGCCGAGTCTTATTCGTTTTGTATGATGATGATAACGGACAATTTCTCACTCTTTCTCTATTGGGTCCTAAGATAGCAAACAGCTGGTGCATTTA
This sequence comes from Podiceps cristatus, assembly GCA_000699545.1. Classification (NCBI taxonomy): domain Eukaryota; kingdom Metazoa; phylum Chordata; class Aves; order Podicipediformes; family Podicipedidae; genus Podiceps; species Podiceps cristatus. The sequence goes on along the minus strand of JMFS01038245.1, from coordinate 7,479 downwards.
TTATTAAGAGATCTTTGCATGTGGTGTTTAGCAAACATTTACGAATTATAAGGATGCCAGATATTCCACTGCAATCTGTTACAAGACTTCTCTGGTGTATTTGTTCCTAGACTGAAGGGGGGGAAGGGGCAGTGGGAAGTCCCAACACTTAACATTAATTACAGGGGTGGTGCTTTGAACACCTCTAGCACTTTCCTGAGTAGTAGATGCTCAGCTTTCTCTAAGTATTATTGGAAGTCAGGTAACCAAATTCACTCCTTGCCTTCCCTGCCCTACTGTTGGTCATATCCAAGGATTTATCATGTTTGGAGAATGTTTGTTTATTTATGGATTTCTTTTTGCCAGTACAATATGTTCTCCTATTTCATCGTTAAGTACCTGAGATTGGACTCATGTTGATCTTCAGCAAATATCTTATTTCCTCAATGTAAGTGTCTATATGTACATAGGCTAGGCAATACATCTTCTGAGACCCTCTAAGAGGGAACAAACTTAATACATTTGTACAGATATTACTCATTCAGACCTGAACCAGTAGCTAAAAAGTTTGGTGGCTCTGGGTTGTTAACAAAATAAAAATAATAAGTGGTGGAAGTATTCTTTACTTACAAAGAATATACCCAAAATTGTGTACTTTCTCTGAACATACTGTGAGGAAAACAACAGTAGGACTGTCCTTCCTTGGATACCGCTGAAGGGCACCCCCTTATCTCTTCAGCAAGTTCTTTTGTATGGGGTTGTTCTAATGCAGGTATTCATTTGGTATATCTTAAACTTGAGCTAGGTAGCGTATAGGTGGAGGTGAGTAATTAGAATAAAACTTTAATTCACATGAACCCTTAATGTCGTCTTTGTTGTGCTTTTGAAGGCATTTGCATGGTTTAAATTAGGTATATAGTGCAGCAAATGAAGAATTTTTTTTATTGCCCATTTTACACTTTTTTATTGATATAAAAGGCTGTATCCAGAGCAGAAAATTGCTCTAATGAGTAGGAGCTCTAGCAAAACTGTTCAATACCTAGTTTTCCTCCTCGGGCCATCAGCAAAGAAGAGATGAGGTTTTGTAAGTATGAGTGTGTACGTGTGTCTGTCTGTCAGGGAGCTAGTGATTGCCGCAGTCCGGGATCTGTGTGTGCCTACAGTGCCTCCCGGGGCTACCCCACCCTTCTAGCCCTTTCCAACACTTCCTACATCTTCCTTCCTCGGCTGTGATGCAGTGAGGGAGTGCATTGGGAAGCTGTGCAAGTGGCTCGGTGAAGCAGTTGGTGCTACAGAAGAAGCAGTAGCTCAGCTATTCATTAGCCCCTTTAAGGCTAGAGTGGAAGAGGTTATACTATCACGTTCTCACAGTGGTTTTGAATGTCCTTAAAAATACTCCGTCTGTTTGTGCAAATACATTAGTTTGTCATGTTTTATCAGTTGCCTGCAGTCACTGAACCAATATTAGTAGGGCTTTTTGTTCTGTTTGTGTTAATAATAAAACTAGAAATTAGGACTGCCTGAAAAAAAAAAAAAAAAAAAAGCAGTTGTTTCTGTTAGAATTATAGTGTGACTTTTTTTTTTTTTTAGGAATTCCAGTGGAAAATATTGTCATGCTATAAAAGATAATCAATAAGAAAAGCTATTGCATGGTTATTGATACATTCTATGTATGCAGAGACGGAGAGCAATTTCCCTGATTTTTCTTAATGGTCTCTGAAGATACTATGCTCTAAATGCCTCTGTTACAATATGAATCTACCTACTTAATGTAGTTACATTAGAACACAGACCAATTTCTTCAGTTATTAAATTATAAATGAAATTAACTTGTCATGTTTCCTACTTGCAAGAGAACCAGGATTATTCTCTAAAGTGTATGCTTTACAGTAAATTACAAGGAATCTGTTTTTAACTGCCTTATTCCTTTATTTTGTGTTCTTTGGCTAGATTGTTCCTTCTGTAGTTTTTTAATAGACTAAAATATAGTTGTCCTGATCCTTTAAAATGTTTGAAAATAGTTCAGCTCTGGCGAGGAGCTCAGCTCTGAGCTTCCTTGCTCTGCTTTCGATGGGGTATTGCAGACTGCTCTGCATGAATCTAAAAACATGTCAAATCCAGTCCAATATACTCAGTTATTAAATGTCTCTTTGGCTATTCTACCTTAGAGTAGAACAGAGGTGATGGAGTATCTCATGGGCATTTAGCCCATGCTGTGAAAGCAAGCTTAATGTTATCTTATAAACTGTCAGGTGTGAAGTTGCATAGGTGCTTCACCAGGCTGTTGAGTGATGACTAGTAGTTAGCCGGAAAAGAATCAGGCATTGCTTTTGTTGGCTCTGCTTAAGTCCCCTTTGGGTGTGTTCTCCCTAGAAAGACCTGTGATCCTTCTGTGCTGGTGCTGTTTGGGACCTGGAGTCTGGTCCTAAGCCCAAGGGACTAGGATGATCTTCCTCACCATAATTTTCTCAGTATTGTAAATTGAATCAAAGTTTTGATGTTTAACTAAATGCAGATTGTACAAGGTTCAACAGGAAAATATAGAGAATAATTAATCAACGTTTAATTCTTCAGCCAACGTGCTGCTTCAACAGTTATTGCCATCCAGTTCCTTAGATCACCTGGGGCAGCTGCCCTCTGGCTCAGAATTATTAAGGCTCTGGTAATGCTTATTTGTTATTTCTTCTCGGAAGCTGTGTATTGCTGCATGGTTATGCAGGAACTGATGGAGGGACTTCCATCCTATACTGTCCTGTCCAAAGGAAGCCTGCTTTATCTGCCTCCTATTCTCCCTTTACAAAAAACAAGATATAGGCTCAGTACAGAGATGTATGCAAGAAAAAATAATTGCTTTTGATCTATAAAGAAGAGATCTGGTTTTATCGGAGCATTCTAACAGTGTCTTTAACTCTAGATTGTGTGAATATATGAGCCTTCATGACAAAATGAAGATGGATGCAGAGGGTAATAACTCTTAGCTGCTGTTTTATTATAGTTGCAGCTGTAATACCAACAAGCAAACAATCTGCAAATGAAAAAATAAAAATTATGATATCCTGACCAAAGTCTGAACCACACTATTGCATCTGTGATTCATCTTGTAGCAGACTAAATCAGTTTTTGCCTCTTTTCAGTGCCCTTCTTGCAATCACGTTTGTGACAGTCTAATAACCTAGTCTTTATATAATTGTAAGTGAGTCCACCTATTTTCTTCTTCCTGGTCTTCTGTATCTTGCTGTCTCTTAGCAGGCAGAGCAAGAATGGAAATGTTCCCATAGCTTCTTTTAACGTGTCTAACAATATATATTTTTCTGACAAATAAGTCTAGTGTTTCTATCATTTTAAACATTTTAAATATACAAGTACATTCACATAATTACTGAAGAGTATTATGACTAGAAAAATAACTGGAAGAAAATATTCAAATTGGATCTGTGGGTTTTTTAAAAAAAATATACAACAAATTTCAATAGAAAAAGCAAGAGTAATTATTCAGCCATTGTCTTTTCTGTTCAAAATTGCATTTTTTTCTTATATATCAGCTATACCACTTAAGTCTGATACTTGGGTCTATCAGGAGAAAAGATATCAAATCTGTATATCCTTCTACAATATTTATTCATAGCTTTGTAAAAGGAAAGCTTGGCAGAAAAAGTGTTTTCCAAGAATCTGGCAACTAGTATTTGGCTACAGCATCGAGTGCAATATGAAATATTAGTTACAATTGCAGTGTAGTCTGTGATTGCCAATATAAGTTTAGTTGTTGAAGGAGAAAGCTTCCATGTGATCTGACTTTAATTTTTTAAAATTTTATTTTCTTCTCCAAATATGATTTTTTTTTTTAGTTCTATTCTGAAAATTTGTGATGTGTCAAAGCTCTCTGCTCTCTTCACCGCTAAGTCTTCACAAGGGTTTGTAGAGAATCTCTTCATTAGCTTTGACACAAAGAGAAACAGTTTCAACCTATTTAATAATTTAGTTGGTGCTTTTTTTTTTCCCCTCATAGCATTCAAAAAAACCCACCCAACCATCTGACACTTTACATTCAGTGTTCCAGGGGAAGGAAGCTTAACTCTTGCCACAGAGTGAAATGTTTTCCTCCTTCCTTGAAGTCAGACTAGAAACAGACAAATGCAAATTTCTTCATCCTCTCTGAATGTGTGTGTATGGGAAAATCCTCTGATCTCAATGAGCAGCAACACTTACAAAGTTGGATTGCAGTTCTCAGGTGGTATAGACCCACTCATGGGAACAATATGACAGTGATTTTTTCACTTGGCTATTCTTATGATCCTGCTTTTTATTTCCTGAAGTCACTAGACTGCTTTCAGGGAGGCATTGCAGTACTGAGTGTGAGTGCAAGAAGTTGTCTGGATACTGTGTCCCTCCCTCCTCCCCTCGTTCTCCTGTCCTGTGTACATCCTGATCCCGTGAGCACGCCAGCTCCCTCAGCAGGTGGCCCTGAAGAGCATGGTCAGCCATAGGAAACCCCGTCTGTAAGTGTAGCTGGGCCACAGCCGGGGCAGGGACAGAACTGCTGGCAGGTCTTAAGGCTGGTCATAGTAAGGAGCAGAACTGAGGCAACAAAATCTGAGGGCTTAGAAATCCGGTAGCCTCTTCCTGAGCAAGGTTTCAAGGATTTAGGGGGAATGGATTGAAACTAAAGGAAGGAAGGTTTAAATTGGATATTAGGGGGAAGTTTTTTACAGAGAGGGTGGTGAGGTGCTGGAACAGGCTGCCCAGAGAGGTGGTGGATGCCCCGTGCCTGGAGGTGTTCAAGGCCAGGTTGGACGGGGCCCTGGGCAACCTTGTGTAGGTCCAGGCCTGGAGGTTGGTGTCCCTGCCTGTGGCAGGGGGGGTGGAACTCTGTGATCCTTGGGGTCCCTTCCAACCCAGACCTTTCTATGATGCTATGATTTAGTTTTGGAGATGGAGTATCTTCATAAGTAGTAGGGTTAAATTATTTTTGTTGTGTATCCCTTTTTGGCTGACTTGTAGTGACCTAGGTTCCTCTCTACTGGGCAACTGAAAAACAGTACCTTTTAAAAATCCAGAGATAAAACCAAAGTTCCTAGTAAAACGTTTCTAAAACTGTCTAATTCACTGATATCTATGGTACTACTTTTTTTACTATCAGGAGTTGGCTTTCAGTGGCTATATTGTTGTATTCATTAATTGTAAATAAGCTGGTTGAAATGCCACACTTCCTAAATTGAATTTACACTTTCACCAGACTTCTAAAATGATTTCTAATTGGTTTTTAGATGGCTGTGATTTGGGTTCATTAAACAGACTGTATTTTCTGCATCTAAAAAGACATTTGGGGTATTTAGTTATTGTAAAAACCTGCCTCTGCCACTGAGATACATATTTTAATCTTAGATACATAATCAATAAAACAAATTCTGAGCCCTATTCCAAATTTCCCTCCAGGCTTTTCAGTATTATTTATTCAGTCATTAGCCATGCCCGTGTGCTTACTGATCTTTAGTCTGTAGGTGATTTTTGGTGTAGTTTTTTGCAGTATAACTTGGCTACACAGATGCCTGTTAGAAACTACCAAAGCCAATTCTTTTATCTTCTTTATAAGAATGAAGGAACAGGGTAGGCTTCCACTAAACAAAGGTGTGTGTTTTCTTTTTATGACACTGGTATTTTATTGTGGTCAGTAAAGCTTATCCTGAATTTCTACCTGGTTATTGCATTGCTTTACTACCAGTGAGCCATGGTCTTGGACACCTGACTTGGTGCTGCTCAGAAGAGACGTATTTCTTGCATTCCTGTCTCACTCTACCTTTCTGGTTGCTGTTTTATGGTCTCTGTTGCAGAGGTAGGAGGAACAGTGGTTTTATGGCCTGAAAAAGATGAGTCAGCTAGAAAGTGACTTTGAAGAAACTACATGATGTCTCTTTCAAGCTGTGAGCTAGATAAGCTGGGCATAGATGTGGGGTTGAGAAATTTGTTGTTGCTCAGTACTTTACACTGCTTTGTGCTCCTGCAGTAATGTGTTAAGGCAGAAAGACTACTAATGAATTCTAATAGGAGCATAGGGAAGGGTACTTTCCTGACAGGATACTTTGCTTCCTTAACAAACACTTCATGATTTAAAAGCATAGATATTTAGAGTAAGCTGTTGATGTTTCTCAGAACACCTGGTTTCTAATAAAATCAGGACACTTATTTCTCTGTTTTTGATGTGCTATGGCTTTCTCTGGGTTGCTGTCACAGGCACTGGGAAATCGGCTGCTGCTCAGCAGATACCATATCACCTGCAGGTAATGTGGTAATTACAACAACCAAAAGGTGTAACATCATTTGGAAGAGTACCTAAAAGCTCATTATTCCTAGGCATGTACATCAGCAAAGCAATGACCTCCTTAGGCCACACCTCGCTCTCAGCCGAACCTGCTCAGGGCAGTGATGTAGCACAGAACAGCTCTGGTCCGTGCTCCTGGAGAAGGTTGGCCCTGACTGACCATCTGCTCTTGCTCAAGCCAGGTCTCTTGGCTCGTGCTGTTGCTGCCACAGACTAGCACAGTAAAGGAGCATTCTATGGGGGGTTTCATTGTGTTTAGGCAAAGGTAGGTCTCTGAAATCAAACCCTGTTCTCGCTATACCTAGACATGAAAGTATTTTAATCCAGATAAATATTTCTGCTGGTCTGATGCCAGTGTTTTCCTTTTCAAGTAGCTTAGTGTGTCTTGGACAGGGCTTGTCCCTGCTGAATGGCTCCAGATATTAGAGCAAGAGCAGCCCTTCTCAGCAGTGGGTTCTATGGGTATTAATGCAAAATAAAGGGATGAAAGGAGGGCTACTTACAGAGAACTGGAGTTTTGGATATGTCCTTTGTGGGTTTTCCAGCTAGTGTTCAGGTCTATATGAAGAGCTGACTAATTTTCCTTGCTTGATAGATAAGAGCTTATTTATTCCTTTATGGTCCTCCTATACATGTGCAGGGGCCTGCAATAAGCTTTTTTACTATTTCAGTTTGACTTTTAAGACTAGGTTTGAAGTTTTTGCATTAAACTGAACTAAGTTAGTTTTTGGCCAGCTTTAGGTACACGAGCTGCTCGCATTGACCAGGTGTGAGTAGAGAGCTTGGTCTACCTGCTGTGAGGGACTGTAATACATTTTGTGAGAGAATGAATATCGGGCTTAATGATTTCTCCAAGTCAAAGAAGGTGGAGTTCTTTGTGTAAACTTTGTTTACAACATTGCTTACATGTGCTTATAAATAGCAGCTGTTTCTGTCCTGGATGTGAATTGCCCCAGAAATGGCGGAAGTAGTAATTTTGAATGCTTTACACAACTTTTTAACCTGGTTTTTTTTTTTTTTTTTTTTTTCCCCCCAAATCTAAGAAAATACTGTTTCTCTTTAGTGCTAGAGAATTGGAACATTCTTTAACATCATTGAAACACAATGCAACTTTCCATGGTGTTGCGGTTTAACCCCAGCTGGTAATTGAATAGCATGCAGCTGCTTGCTCACTCCTTCCCCCC